>JBAMBO010003412.1:0-40720 GCA_037044535.1 Lordiphosa magnipectinata
AACAAGAAAGAAAGTCGGTCAAGCCCGACTATAACATACTCTGTACCCTTACACTTGCATTTGCTCAGGAGTCAAACGGCCAGTTAACACCCCGCGCACAACGCGGTGCGCTCTCTAAGTTTCTCTCTCTCTCTCTCTCTTTCTCTCTCGCACTAAGATTGCCTGTGTTGAACGGTTAGGGTATGTTGCTGTGGTTGTTGGTGGGTGGTGTTAACTGGCCGTTTTTTGCCCATAACTTAAGTATCGTTCATCCGATCTTTATCATTACTTCAGCAAATCGATAAATAATTTTGTTTACAAGGTATCTCTAGAAGGTCCAAACGATCTATCTTCGAAACTGTAGGAGATATGAAGTTTTTTCCAAATTGCGGGGGCGGGAGGGGGCGTGGCAAAAATTGAAAATAAACTTGATCTGCCTGCAAGAATAAGAAATATATGTCCCATACATGTCAAACCTCTATCTCTTACCATCTCTGAGATCTCTTCGTTCATACGGACGGACAGACAGACAGACGGACAGACGGACATGGCTATATCGACTCGGCTGTTGATGCTGATCAAGAATATATATACTTTATAGGGTCGGAAACGATTCCTTCTCCCTGTTACATACTTTTGCACAAACTTAATATACTCTATGTACCTTCGGTAAAGAGTATAAAAATAATTCAAGTTCATATTGATATTCGCAGGTTAATATGAACTTTTAAAAATATCATATCAATTAAAATTCGGAATTCGAAAAACAGAAAGCGACGGCATGCTTAAATTAACTGTGACAGAGTAAGATGGTGTAACCGGGTGTGGCGCAGCGGGTAGTGTGTGAGCCTGCTGTGCGGGATGCGTGGGTTCAATCCCGCCTCGGAACAGTTTTTTTTTTTATATATTTTCGAACATATTAATTTAATCTTAGTCATATCAGAGTAAAATTGAAATAAAAAAATTATTTTTTTCTCTGTGTATGTATATGTGTCGTTCATAACTTTTATTGTGAGCGTCAGTTCAAGCCACAATTTGTAAAAGGCACCCATGTAAAGCTGTTCATTTTGAAGTCTTTGGGTTGCTATGTAGGCTGGCTCTTAGACGTTTACAAGATCTTTCACCGAATTCCAATCTTTTCTTTTTAAAGTCGAACTTGAGCATAAGTGTTCCTCGCAAAATCTTCTAAGACTTGGAGTTTTTTCTGTATGTTTTTGTGTATTATGTGTTTTTGTGTATGTTGAATTCAAACCAGTTGCTACGTTGATTTCTGGATACGGGAATTCTTCTTTGCTTATGTTAAATCTATAAGTAGGAGTTCTTAGTAATTTGATTAGATTTAAAGCTTCATCAATAACTTGAAGACGTTGCATTTCTTGAATGAAGCCTTCTGCAGCAAGTTGTAAAGTATGAGCGGAACATTTGATTGACGTAATACTTTCGAGGCGTAATCCATTTAATAGATTTTCCTCATTAGGCTGCCCATCATCGGCTGTAGTTATTCAGCAAATTTTCCTCTTTTCGATGTTGAGTTCTTTTAAAATATAATATATAATAATAATTAATTAAATATATTAATATTAATAATTTTTCTATCATGAAAAAGCAATATGCCTTGTATATGCCAAATATTGTATGCCAAATATACCGTCTGCTTCTCTTTGAAGAAAACTTTTTTTTTTCTTCTTTCGCAATTTCATTTTGAGCAAAGCAATTAATAATAATATTTAATAACAATATGGAAATATCCTAGATTTACCAAATCCATTAAATGTCAACCGAGTTGTTCCAAATATTGAATCTAGTCGAATCAATTCTGCCTACTGCGCTGCCGGCAGCAGCAATGCCTCTGTCACTCATTAACAATATTGTAAGGCGAATTCAATAATACTTTGTCTCGCTCACTTCAACGACGATTCCCCATTTTCAAAAAATTGTGACAATAATTGTTCGTAAAAATTGAAAGTGTCATCCCAGCCTAAAGCAAGTTCACAATAAAATTAAGAAAAAAAATTCCTTTTTAGTTCAACACTTCTAAAATGCACAAAATAAGAAAAATAAAGATTTTTTTTCTTAATTTTAAGGCGACTTTCTTAAATACAGAAAAATAATTTTCTGAGTGCGCTCTGCTAAAATACAATCTTAATTTAATAACTGTAAGGTATGAGCAGGCTTAGCTGTCGATTCTGAGTTCATCACGTAGAGTCAGACAGTCAGCTTCTCAGATGGCATAAATACGCCCAATTTTAATAATTTTTTGTGCACAGTGCAATTATTAAACATTTAAAAACTGATACGTTATAAAGAAGTCTGCACAATAAATGCGTTTGTAAGCCAATTATGCCCAATGAATTTTTTATTGCAACAGCATTAATTGTGGGAAATAAATAATTGATTATTAATTTGGACCAGCCAAAACTCCCAGCATTGTAATTGAAATGTACGTGACTTGGCTAGGGGATGAGGCACCTGAGTGCACTTTAGTGCAGAATCATGGCTGAGCATAGGAAACTGTAAGGAAAGGAATAGCAGGAACAAACATGCGACAGACACTCGCGGAATTCGAAATGAAGGCAACAGAATGTGGCCAGTTGCGGATGAAGGGCCAAGCGGTGCAGGATACTTATGTACATGCTCATACCAAGCGTACTCTTTGCGGCTTAATGCATCCAACACTGGATTCAGACCAAGAGTCCAGCGTTGAAATTTGTTATAAATACAGAAGCGACAGCGTAGCTAGAAACTTTGGCAGCCAACATGGCAACACATGGACGTAACTAAGAGGGTGTGGTGTACTGGAGGCCCTGAAAACATTCCTAGTTGTGTTTTCAAAGAGTGCTGTAGTTCTTTATTGAAACCTTTGCTTAGGCTTTTCAATCTATCACTTGATTCTTCAGTCTTTCCAACTCTTTGGAAAGAGTCCTATATTATTCGTCTCCATAAAAAAAGGGAGAAAATCTGATATTTCCAATTAGAGAGGCATAGCTAAGCTCTCCGCTATTTCTAAATTATTTGAAGAAATTATAACCTCCACCTTACTGCATTATTGCAAATTGATTTTATCAACTTTCCAGCATTGGTTAATTAAGCGTCTTTCAACTACGACCAATTTGCTTGAATTTACTTCATTGGTTAATGATGGGTTCCTTAAGAAAAAGCAAGCAAGTCATTTACATCGACTTTAGTAAGGATTTTGATCCCGTAAACCATGATCTTCTTCTCATAAGCTTGATCGGTTAGGATTTCCATCCTCTTTTCTGCTTTGGATTTCTATCTATTTAAAAAATAGAACCCAAAAAGTTCTGCTACGTTCTGACACTTTAAAGCCTGTCTCTGTAACTTCTGCGCCGCAAGGTATCCACCTTGGTCATTTTTTTTACTCTTTTTATTAATGACCTGCCGACAATACTATCATATTCTCGGATACTTATGTATGCCGATGACGTAAAACTTATATAATCTTTCAATAACCCGATGCATTCCATTAGATTGCAAGATGATTCAAACTCCTTGCTGTTTTGGTGCTTGGTTAATCATTTACACCTTAATTGCTCCAAATGCATGTTTATGACTTTCCATCGTTGCAAACCTTCGCTGGCTACCTATACGATTGGCAATGAACCCTTCGAACGGATATCCACAGTCGATGATCTCGGAATTCTTTTTGACCCCAAATTGAGTTTCAATCCTCATATCTCCTCTATTGTTAGTAGGGCGAATGGTGTACTTGGATTCATTAAACGTTGGTCGTAGAAATTTAATGATCCATACACCACAAAGATTCTGTACACTGCTCTAGTCTGACCTGTACTTGAATACTGCTCGTCCGTCTGGTGTCCGCAATATAAAAAGCATCGATCGTATTGAATCAGTACAAATGCAATTCTTGCTTTTTGCTCATCGTGGACTAAAATGGGAACCCAACTTTCGTCTGCCATCATACTCCAGCAGACTCTTGCTTATTGACCTTCCTTCGTTAGCTAATCGTGATAAATAAATAAATAAGCTAATCATTGGTGACGTAGACTCTACCGAACTCTTAAGTCGCCTTAACATCGCCGCTCCTTCTAGACCAACTTGAAATTATTTACCTTTAATCTTGCCTAGATGCACAACTGATTATGTCCAGCACAATCGTTTTCGGGTCGTATGTCAAAATTACAATGATCTCAATCACCTGCTCTCAACAAATCTTTCTCTCTCTTCTCTCTAAAAACGTCTCTCTATAATTATCTCCGGGGAAATCTCTGACCACTTCTGGCTGTGAATAATTGAAAAACCTAGATTAGAAATCTCAAAAACAAGATTGTTACAAATTGAATTTGAATTTGTTTAACAGCTTGTATTTTTCGTTGTCACATCGATATTTCTTTTAATAGCCTTTAATCGATATTTGTATTCGATATTGTCATTCCGTGAACGACATGAAGGAGTCTGTTCAAAGTACTTGGTGAGCTAGATTAAGTAGACAGTTCAAAGATTTTTCATTTGAATTTTAAGTTTTTATACACTTGAAAAGTGTAATATAATTTTGCCCAGGAGTTTGCAACGCATAGAAGGAATCATCTCCGACCACATAAAGTATATATATTCTTAATCAGCATGACGAGCCCTCAGTTTTGAAGCTATCGAGCTAAAAATTTGCACGCTGCTAATATGTCGGAACCGACCGGATAGGATGACTACATCTTGTAGCTGCCATAGAAATGTTTTGTCGGAAAATGGGTTTTAGTAAGAAAAACTTTTTTGTTTTCAATATTAGCGCTCTTAAACTCGGTCGTTGTTACTATTATATATGTTTTTAAGCTGACCTGCAAAGTTTGCTCGAAGTCGCTAACCGTTGAAGCGAACTTTTTCAAGTGTATTAAAACTTTCCTAGTTAGCTTTGCTTTCTCGTTTTTGTAAACGATTGGTATGTACATTTTGTCAAGAATATGTATAATATTAAATTTGTTTAAATTACTTAGGTAATAAAACCATCACATCCATCAACCTCGAACACGCCATCGACGATCAGCACCATTCCATCGTCATGGCCGACATCACAACTAAGGAAATGATGTGGTTATAAAATCAGTACTGATGCGTAGAACTGCAGGGATTTGGACTAAAAACTTATCCCGTACATCGTTAGTTGCTAATGAAAAGTGACAAAAAAGGTGTAAAATCAAAATGAAAACCATCAGGTATATCTGTGTTTTGCTAACATAAATGTGCCCATTCAAGGCGAACTCGATCTGATCTATAAAAGCTGGTTATGAGGTGTTGCTATCTGATGCCTCTAGTTTCATAGCTTACTGGACCAGTTCAAAAGTTAAATTTTGTCACACTGTGTAATAACAAAGATTATACAATAAATAAATGTATGCTTTTTATTCCAATGTAACAGTTAAGAATCTGTGTTTGAAAACATACATGAACCACTAAACCGAACCATTCATAATTCCCGAACGGTTTGCATATCTGATTAAACCATTATAATAACCAGAGCTGTAATGTAATCATTACGTCCCGTATTAAATTACTTTTCATTACAATAAACACAATTTTTCAGATAATGAAAAAACAATTCCTGATTAAGATTTTATAATAATCGTAATTGTAACTTGAAATTATGATTATTCAGTGAATTTTACAAAACTTAATTACTTTTACAATTACTTGAATATTTGTATCTATAAAGCGTGATTAGAGAGTAATTGTGTTTTAAACTTGTAGGTGAAAATTATGATTTTTTACTAATTTAGTTTGGAACACACCAAAATTAATTTTTTGCTTATCAAGATTAAATAAATCTAATAATAACAATCATTCAACTGAACCACAATATGACGGTTTTTAAAACCGTGCAATAAATTTTAAAACTCTGTATTGGAAAAAATCCTTTAAGCCTTGGAAGCATCATAAAAAGCCCCTGTCGTCGCAAGATGGAATTCAACATATTGTACGGCCTGCCGTATTTTATTTTATAAATCAAATCTGGCAGAGTTGTGTGATTAATTGGGCATATATAATACAAAATTGTTCCAGCGAGATATTCAATATTTGGAAGAATGTCGCATTTTTATGTCGCCAATAGCAACAACATTAGACGTTCTCCAAAAAGAGGACAATTTATATTATGGATGTCTCATTCCGGCATTGACTAATCTGTCAGTAAAGTTGAAGAGAATTTCCGATTCCACAGAGATTCTACGAGATCGACGAAACCGTTAGGGTTCTTTTTGCAATTCGACTTCGACTTCTTAGTTTTTGGATTTTTTTTTAAAACCGATGCACAGAGCGGCATTCGACAAGGCAGTATGGGATAAGTCGGAAATCCCAAAAGTCAGAAACTTCCATTAACATGAATAATATTTTAACTGAATGAAGTTTTAGATGAAGCCAAACCAATAGATAATGGTATTGACGCTTCGCTATCAGTAATAACACTCATTATTAAAGAACAGTCGAGAAGATATTTACTTGATGCGCCCACAAATTTCGATATGCTGAAAAATATTCAATGCTAAATGAGATTGCGATCAAGAAATCATGCCCCCAACAATGTCAGCCGCAGCAGAAATAATCTTTTCATTCGCAAATTTTATAATCGACTCCAGACGGTCCTTTCTGATTTTTCGTTCAAGAAATTATTTGTAATGAAGTCCAACATGGTTTGATTTAATAATATGAAATTAAATTATTATATTCAAACAAAAACATGTAATAAAAACCATGAATGTGATAATGTGTCTTTTTTAAATACATTTGATTATTTTTTCAAACATTGCATGTAGGAGCATTTTACACCAAAAAATACATGAAGAATTCAAAATTTCAAGCACAATTACTCAATAATCACCCTTCACAAGCCAACAAATTGACCAACTTTCTAAGGTGCAGGCCTGTTGATTTGAAATAATGATAAGTTTATGTTCACTGATTTCAAAACTGGGTTCTGTTTAGCTCCATCAGCTCTTGTTTCCTAGAATTTGTGGAGGCCACACTAGACATAATTATCTGAACTTATGAGCTATTTTCGACAGAGCAAATATCAATGAATCTTTAAAAAATCAAAGGCGCTATAAAAGTACAGCAGAAAGTGTCAGAATTGGCCTCTAAAGTCAGACTACTCTGGATTTATGGCATTTTATTCATAATAAATCATCTCGTTTGAACTAGCGAGGTTATTGGATAAATATTTAAGCTATTTGAGCATATAGCCAAATATATGATCTAATTATGTGATTTTTATGGCATTTACATCAGTTTATTTGGCAAAGTTACAGTCTGTTTAAGACGAAAATACATATTTCTCTTTATGGGAGGAAAACTAGATTCCCTCTGAAAATTTGTGTGCGAACTGTGAAAAGGCTACTTGATTCAACGTAGAATTTATCATCTACACGTTAACATATAACAATTTATAATGAATCAAGTAGCCTCCTTACAGTTACTATACAGATTTAGAGTGACAATCTAGTTTTCCTCCCATTAATTTAAATATGTATTTTCGGCTTAAACAGGCTATTGCTGTGCCAAACAAGCTGACATAAATCCAAAAAACTCTCTTAATTAAAACATTTGTTTGTGTAAATACTCCAATAGAAATTCGATAGCCACACTAACTAAGAGGGAATGATTCATTTTGGAAAAATTGCTATAAAACTAGAATAGTCTGACCTTAGAGTTCGATTTAGCGCCTTTGTTTTTTTTAAGATGCATTGACATATGCTCTGTCGTAAATAGTTCATAAATCCAGATATTTCTGGCAAGTGTGGCCCCCATAAATCCTAAAGTACCAAAAATTCAACAAATTCGTTTTTCCGCTATATCTTGGAAACAAGAGCTGATAGAACAAAACCAATGATGCAGTTTTGTTCTGTGCAATCCATATTAACATAATAAGATCGAAATAGGCCTGCACCAAAAACACTGTTGGGTTGTGTTATCGAAGTAAATTGTAAACGTATATAAATTGTGTAATATTCACTGAATAACCGTAATTCCAAGTTACACTTACGATTATAAAGAAATGGTTATCAGAAATTGTTTTTAATTATTTGAAAAATGGTAATAAAATGGTAATTCAAGCTTAAGATGAAGTATTCGGATGATTTTGTCTTTTATATTATTTCTTAAGGCTTGAGTCTACTTGATTTATAGACAAAATACATACTTTCATAATGTGACTCAGACGCTTATTTTTGATTGACTTCTTTAAGAACCGTTCAAAGAATAATAATACAAAAACTAACTTTAAGCGATTAGATTGTCGTTTGATTTTGAGTCTATTTGGGTGACCAGGAATACATCTCCCACAATTTTGTCCATCTTGTTACAAAATAGTGGGAGATGTATTTCTAATATTTATACAATAAACTGGCAAGCTTTAGCCGGCTCGAGGTCACGTTTTGTTTGCACATTACAATAAACAGGAGCACACAACTGCACAAAAGAGGCAGGTTAACCGTACAGCAGATTCATGAACTTCCCAGTTGAATCTTCGGCGATCTTTGCCTGATTACTGCAAGCCAGCAGCCTCATTTAAGTTAGTGTATAGACCAGGGGTGCCCAGAATGAGATTACGAGCGCGTGAAAGCCAATACAAATGCACAAAATACAACTCAAGCAAGAACCACTACAAGAAATAGAATCTCTTTCTACCGATTTTTGTTTGTTTGTGTGAGTGTGGTTTTGGTCATTGCTGTCTCAAGCCCAGGCGTGCGAGCGCTCAGGCAACATTGTTGTTGCTTTTTAATTTGCCAGAGACATAGGAAGAGAGAAGAGAGTTACATATGATGTTGTTGTTGCAGGTCTGCACGCGCCAACAACAAAACCTTCGTTCGGAAAGAAAGAGGAGGAGAGCAAGCATATGAAATTGTTTTTGTTTTGTATAATGCCGCGTTTGTATATGGCCGCGTTTTTCGTATGCGCGCGGGCTATGCCTTAGTGCCAAGCAAAAACAAATGCGTGGCTTCCGGAATAGGCTTGGGCACCCCTGGTATAGAATATCAAAGACTCGTCATAGTAACAGCAGACATCATAAAAAGTGTAGTGAGAGAGAGCCTGTGCCACATCTAACACCTGAGAGTTTGATAAGAGCACGCATTATGTTTTACGCTAGACATGGACCATGTAAAATTCGTTTCAAGGACTCTCAGACCAAGTCATGAGCAATCGATATTGCCATCGAATTGTACTAGAACAATTCGGGCTTGACTTCAACAAAGCAACAAAGCTCACCCATTAAACAGTTTACCAGAGTCCAACCAAAAGTGGGAACTTGCCTGAATGCCTTTAAGGAAAAAATATTCCTGGCGAAAATAAAGGCCTACCTGCAAAAGTGAGGACGAGAAAAGTAAACTCTTATTGTTATCAGCGAATAAATAACTACAGTCGAGTATCTTGCATCGCCCAAAACAAAATTCAGCCTACGCCCATGCGGGCACACCCGCATACCCCACAAGTTGGCAATTTTGTTGCAAAAGTTTGGCTTTTAAATGGCTTTTACTTTTTTGCCGTATGGCTCCCAGTGGCATCATAAAAAAACAAAAGGTAAATCGAAGTAGAAGCAGCAGCATCAACGGCAACAACAAGGCCTGACCAGTTATAAAACATTAAATTTCATTCGCCGTATTAGATGAGGATGATGGAGGCGGCATAAGCTTCCGGACTCGGCTGCGCACCAACAAGCCAACAATAGCAAGAGTTTCTATATTGGCCAAAGTTTTGTGACCAAATTGTTATTAATTGAGCTTTATAGTTTTCCGAAGAAAACTTCATTAAAACATTCCAGGTCTCCCGATGATTGTCATTGGATTGGATATAAATGTTAATAGAGTTGACATGTCAAGCAATATGTTGGGGATAAGAAAGAAAGAACGTAAAACTCCTTGTGTTATGGGGACGGGGGGCTAACATATCCATACAATAACCAAAACTTAATCTAATTCGAATTTGACGTGCTGGCAATTTCAATTTTCCTTAATTTCCTATAGAACCTGCCGTGGGCGTGTCCTAATCTAACTGAGTGACCCGCCCAGTGTGCGTTCATTTTTTGGCGCCTGCATTAATCGAGTTTTAGGACAGGGTTGCCTTTGTAGTCCGCAACAATGGCCGGGAGTTACAAAGGACAAACGCTGTATTAACCAGCTGAGGGTTATTTCATTTGATTTTAATTTAGTTTAGGTTTGGACCAACGAAAACGGTCGGAGGCCTTTGTTAGTGCCGGGCTACTTGTTGCCTGCGGGCAGTTTTGCGCCTTGGAAGGCTTAAATCGTAATCCTTTGTGATTTCTCAAGACCTGCAAGCACACACATACACTCACACACATAAATACTAATTTTTGTAATGTGCCAACAAGGTAAGGTTCCAAATGAACAAAATTGGTTTCATGTGGGTCACTTAGAGAACTTGGGACCAGGACAGGAGGGACGGAGGTGGAGCCCTCACTGACAGTGTTTATGTGTTTGCAACTAATTAGTCGACATGTGTATACAATACAAAAGTGGCGACAACCGAAAACAATTAAGTCTCCAACTGCTACATTAATCTGCTCTAATTAGGCGTGTCAAAGGGAAGCTGCCGGACATCCTGGTGAATGCATTTTGACCCACACCAATTTGCAGTCATTCAATGCAACCTTTAGGGAAATTAAAGTCATCTTTGGTCTTGGAAATACAAAGAAAAGTGAACACATTAAAAACGTAATCAGATCAGGATCAGATTGCAACCTTCGATCTTATTTGAGTTGGAGTTTACCGGTCTAAAATATCGATTGTGGTTTCGGTTGGATCAAATTAAAATTTTATAATTAATTAATAAAATATTATTAATTGTTTATAGCTATAGTTCAAAAAATGAACTATAGTTCAAAAACTGGGACATACATAGTTCAAAAAATTAACCATAGTTCAAACACCAAGACCTAGTTCATTAATTCATTTTAAAGATTAGTTCAAATGAACTAGTTCAAAAAAATCGCCACAACTCTAATATGTACATTTTTGTGGGTGTGTGTGTGTGTGCATGCTGCAGGTGGGTTGTGTGTCTGTGGCTGTATGAATTGGGATGGTGTGACGGGGTAGAGGGGGAGCGGGAAAGAGGAGGGAAAGGGGTGGTAAAGAGGGGGTAAATAGTGGGCGAAGAGGGTGACAAGGGGAGAATAGTGGGTTAACAGTGTGGAAGAGGGGGGAAGAGTGTGGGAAAAGGGGGTGGGGAAAAAAAGAGAAAGCAAATTTGAATTGAATATTAATTGAAGAGTGGCTGCCATGAGGTCAAGTTGTGAATTCAGCGCGTCCATGATACAACTATAACAGGTATGGCGCTCAGCCAACATTTTGAACTAAGCGCTTTTGCGTACAGCGCGAGAAAGAGCGGGAGAGTACGCGCGAGAGCAAACGCAAACGCCACACACACAGAAATATAGTATGCGGGTGTGTTGAACAGAAAAACAAAGCAGTTACAGATTTAAAGCCTAGTAAATTATACATTGAGAAGTCGGAAATAAAATTTGTCTGTAAGTCAAAGTACTAAAATAACAATTTGATCTTATTAAAAAGACTTAGACGAAGAAATAACGCTTCCAATCTGTAAAAAATTTACACTTTACCACCAAATACTTTTTTCACATTATCATTAAGGTACGATTTCTTATCTCCTATACAGCTGCTATTTGCCAGATAAACTTTAAAATTACTCTGTAACTTTTTAGACAGACATGTATTCAAAATGGTATATCTTCGCTTAAAAAAATAGTAGAATTGTTTGAGATACTTTACTTGAAAGTTAAACAGTTCTACTTTACCATAACATCATAGGGAGTCAAAATAAAATATCGGAATCCAAACTAAACACGCCTAAACAGCTAACGCGCCTTAAGCTAAAATTAGTAAAAATTTAGACGTGATGCACCATTTCAGAAAACAGATTCTTGCTCAGCTGATGAAAATAATCTAAAACAGCGGTGGGCTAGCCCTTGCTCCCATTGCTCCGTTTTCAGTTTCACAATAAACTGCGTCGCAAATTAACTCTTTTCAAATTGTGAATAACAACAAAGTCAATGCGAATCGGAGCACGGCGCTTACAAGACGCGCACACAGTCGCCGCAACTGCTGCATTTTGGGCAATAGAGACTCGCTCAAAACGGTTGTTTGGCTGCTCCCAAACTCAAATTTCAAGCCCACTGCTGATCTAGAATCACTACCAACGCTTCAATATTCTGAATAAATTCTAACTTTGGTGTCTTGTGTTAATTTTACATAGAATCTAGTCTCGATCTGATTCAAATTCCGTATTCAAATCTTTAATAGTTTCAAGAATATAAATTTAATTAACTTTTGATTTCTGGTTTATTCATTTAATTGACTATTTCTGTTGGCTTAAATTGTAGACTTCAGGGTCTGAGCCAAGAAAAATAGTTGGCAAAAGAGCCAATTCCAATAAAAAAGTTCCAGTGCACCAACAGGAAAAAAAACACCATTTATGGTGCAGAAACACCAAGTTTGGCAACCGTTGAACAAGTCACTGAACAAATCACTGAACAACTCACTGAGTAAGAGAGACTGAACCATCCTCCCCGAACAAGACTCACTGCACAAATCTCACAGAACAATTGATGTTCAGTTCAGTCTATTGACCAACTCAATTTTGTTCATTCGCTCATTAAAAACCCAACACTAAGGGACACTACTTTTTGGAAACTGATGTACACCGTTAAGCCCCATACGGACATCCGAAGCAACGAAAATTCATACAAAACTTGAGGGAAGAAGAAGCAGAAGTTTATAACTTCGCCACTTGAACTTTTTGCAAGTACGGAGATAAGAATTTTAATGTCACCCTTAACAGTCAATGTTACGCTTAACAGCACATTTGTGGAGACTATGTAAATTGGCTGTGGGCCTTATTGTGATTTGAGCAGCCGACGCAGCATTGAGAATGCACCATGTTAAGTTACTCTACTTCTACTTGCATCTATAAGATGGAGTGCTTTTAGATAAAGTGATTTAAAAAAAAATAATATAAAAACCATAGCAGAAAGCAAAAACGAAAGAGCCGTTTAGAAATGTGGTTTGGCGTTGAAAGAGCGGGATGTCATTTTCGATCTTTCCCTTTTTTCGAGTGAATTGCGAGTTTTGGCCCCCTGGGCTGCCATCGGTCCACTGATCCCGCACAGGGGGGGACAGACGCTGAATTGACATTTCATTGAGCCTCACGGAAAAGTAAATTTTTATACCCGTTACTCGTAGAGTAAAAGGGTATACTAAAGTCGTGCAAATGTATGTAACAGCCAGAAGGAATCATTTCCGACCATATAAAGTATATATATTCTTGATCAGCATCAACAGCCGATTCGATATAGCCATGTCCGTCTGTCCGTCTGTCCGTCTGTCCGTCCGTCCGTCCGTCCGTCTGTCTGTATGAACACCTAGATCTCAGAGACTAGAAGAGCTGGAGCAACCAAATTTGAAATGTAGACTCCTATTGTCTGCACGCAGATCAAGTTTATTTCCAATTTTTGCCACGCCCCCTCACGCCCCAGCAATTTGGAAAAAACGTCATATCTCCTACAGTTTTGATGATAGATGGTTCGTACTTTCTAGAGATATCTAGTACTCAAAATTATTTATCGATTTGCTGAAGGAATGATAAAGATCGGATGAACGATACTCAAGTTATGAGCAAAAAACGGTCAGTTAACACCCACCACCCACCCCACCCATAACCTAAGCATTGCGTTCAGCAGCAATCTTAGTGAGAGAGAGAGAGAGAGAGAGAGAGGGAGACTTAGAGAGCGCACTGCGTTGTGCGTTGTGTGTTAACTGGCCGTTTGACTCGTGACCAAATTCGAGCTGCGACATTAAGGGTGCAGAGTATGTAATAGTCGGGCTTGACCGACTTTCTTTCTTGTTTTTATTAGGAAAGGTGATACGTTTTCAAAAGTTTTGTTGTCTGATCTGTTTATCGTGATGAATTTGGAGTCATTTATGTTGGATTTAGTAATTGACAAATGTCTATTAATATCTGGCGGATAATAAATAGCCGAGTTAAAAAATGTTGCATACTTTTCGGCTGACCCACCTCAGGCACACAGGAAGGCTATTAAACATTTGTTTCCATGAGTAACGGGTATATCGAAGTCGGTTAGAGCCGACTTTAACTTACGCTCTCGTTAAAATTATAAAAAGTAAATTTCTTTAGTTTTTAAGATGAGTACTATGATGGGTAGACGTTCTTCATGAGAGTGCTTTCGAGGGCTACCAAGCCGGGTTCTGGGCAGGATTCAGCGCCTGCACTGGGGCCGAAGCGAAGCCGATGGCCGGCAGGTGGGCGGGGGCGGTGTTGTGCCGCAGCAGGTGTTGATTTGATGTCGCCTTAGGTGGAGGAATCCGTGGCATCACTGAGATGGGCAGCATACAGGTGCTGGGCTAGCCGAATTGGGGGCCATGTGATATTTCCCACCCCAAGCATTCGGACTTATATTTTGTGAACAATTCTTGGGGAGAAGTGGCCGAGCTTTTACAAAAAAAACATCTTGGCTTCAAATCAAAATACAGTTGATCGAGCAGTGTGTCCCGCGGCCAGTTAAACTAAAAATATCGCAAATTTCTACATTCTAAATGTTCTACATGTTCTTCTTTCTGGCCAAACTACTCTTACGTTCCGCAGTGACGAAACATATGACGAAGTTAGCTAAATTACGAACGTCGGATGTCCGTATAAAGTCCTTAAAGCCCTAAAGTTGACCAATTTTGTATTTCACGTAAGTAGACGCCGGCTATCTTTAATGTATGCAACGCCAATCTAAAATCGCTGCTGCAGGATCTAGAAAGAATCATGGAAAAGACCTCTTGGGTTGGAGAGCTAGCCAATCCTTAGTGAAACGAACAAGATAATGCGACTCATGAGATTGACCAAATCAAGCGTGCGACTTTGCCTGTTTAAGGAAATAAACTTCTGCCGTCTATGGCAAAAGCAGAAGGAAAAAAGAAACTACAGCCTGGCCTTGCCATCGGAACGCTAAGTATAATTTTATGTGAATTTGGACTGCATTCGCTGGAGCGTGGCAATTGGCATTAGTTTAACTATGGGCTGCGCCCAATTGCTGAACATTAGGGGCAACTGTACCAGTGGCCTCCATATCATCATTCAAGGTGCTTTGAGTGCAAAACTGTGTCGATAATCAATCAATCTGCCTGTACTTGCCACAGCCGCGACGACGCCCAGCGCACAATGCTGCTAGCTCTGGTTCTAAATTCATTAGAAGGCATTTACCATCGGCTTTTCCAGCAATCTTATTTCCACTTCGACGCCAAAAAGTTTTTCCTGAAATATGCATGCATTCAGGAGCTTTAGTGGCAAACAAATAAACAAGGCTGAAGGGTTTTTGGATGCGGTCCAGCAGCTGCCATGGTTGGCCAGAAATTCATCTATGAAATTGATTTAGTTCGTTGCGAAAGTTTTGCTGTTTCCAACAAGTTCATAGCTCGAGATGTAAGCAAGTAAAACTTTGTTCAAAAATTCGACAGTTTATCCTAAATGTTGAGGAACAAGTACTACCACCGATTTTGCTATAGGTATTTTTGATTTTTATACCCCGTACTCATTAACAATGCGTAAAATATGATGAATAAGTCTATCTTTCCGTCTCTCTGTTTAAGCAAACAGAATTCAGAAATGGTAAGAGCTCCTCCAGCTATTTGAAAAAAACCTCATACCTTACACAGCTTGTAACATATTGACATATTAAGTAATCAGCATCCACAAAAGATGTGTTTAAGATTGCATGAACAAAAGTCAAGTTATGCTGAAATGAAAGTTTGCAGCAACATTGCAGCTGCAGCACTGCTTCTGCTGCTACATTCTTCTTAGTATGTACTCAAGTACCCACTTGCACTGGCCTTTCTGTACCATTTGGCAAATATGTGGACTAAGTTGCGAAAGCAAATAAAATGAAGTTTTCAAAGCTGGACACAAAGTTGCCGCAAAATCAACAACCCAGCACAGTCGACACTTGAGATAATAACCAACCAACGAAGCCTCCTTGACCAAGCTGCAATCAGGGGCCAAACAGAGTTGCATACTGGCCACTCCGGCCGAGCTGAAAGCTAGTAAAACAATTCAACGTAAAATATGGCAGGCGATAAGGGGAGCTGCTTTCTGCTCCTGTAAAAGGTTGCAGAAATTTATTATGATCATTTTGAATAATTCATCGAATGCGGCAGGGGCCCCGTATAACTTGTAACTGTATTAGAGAGCTGGGCTCAAAATGCAAAGAGGGTCGCCGTGCTCCTTCTCTTCTTTCGTGACAAGTTAAGCCACCAGGGGACAATATCACTTTGCCACAAGAAGGAGTAAAATGTGTAACTAAATTTGTGCGCCATACACACGGATATGTATGTACGTGTGTGGCATGCATCGTTTTTCATATTGAGGATTTATGATGAAGATGCTTTTAAAACGTTTCGACTGCGTGGTGTTCCCTTGTTCCATCGTTGTGTCTGTCAGTGTCACTTTGGATTTTTTGTGGGGAGCCGGCAAGGGTTGTGGCTTAACCTTTGAGATGCCAGCATACAAAAACCCAAAATGAAAACAACGCTGAAATCTAATTTGTGGCCACTCTGCCCTCCATCCTTATCCAAGGGCGTTCGAGCTGCGTTCGAGTCAAGCTAAAATGGGTTTTAGCGTACGATTTGTGGTTGGAATGAGAAACGACGCTCACCCAGAACCACCAGCAGGTAAAACTATGCATACACCTGTCGAGAGCCAAAGCCGCAGCCCCGTACCCTCAGCCCATTTTCCGCACTCTCCACTCGATGGGACCATGTCCCAGTCGAAGTTGATTGTGATGTTGGTGTTCTGTTTTTTTTTTTTTTTCGTCAAGAGGATTATGACCCTGATCTGGTCAGGTGCCGCCCACGTGTGCAGTGCGTATGTATATTGGATAGCTTCAGTTTCACTTTGGCAACTGCATGTGAATGCCAATGCTCCATCCTCCTCCAACTCCTAGCCGAAAAGCGTTGTGTGTGTTTGCTAACTTTCTGGTTACTCTTGGTTATTGGTTTATGGGTCTCATGTGGTTGTCTGTCCGGTGTGTCATTAATTTCATGTTTTTTACATTTTTGCAGGGGAAAACTTTACTGACCGATGAGGGCGTATCACAACATGGATTTTAACACACCCGGAAAAAGAGGTAGGGGCAGGATAAGCAAATTTAAATATTTCAAAATAGACCTATGCTGACAAAATACACTCAACAAAACGAGGGATTTTTTATTTAGTGCATGAGGTACACAGAGTATATTAGGTTTGCGCAAAAGTATGAAACAGGCAGAAGGAATCATTTCCGAACCTATAAAATATATATTCTTGATTAGCATCAACAGCCGAATCGATATTGCCATGTCCGTCTGTCTGTCTGTCCGTCTGTATGAACGCACAGATCTTCGAGATGTTGAGAGATAGAACTTTCACATGTCTGGGACATATCATTTTTATACTTCCACAGTTTTGTAGATAGATGGCTCGTACCGTCTAGAGATATTTAGTAGGAATGATAAAGATCGGTTAAACTATACTGAAGCTATGACCAAATAAAGTTCTCTGCCGTAGCGCCGGATTGCCAAATCGTCACATAAGAGGCGCCATCTATTGGTCAGTTTTGAATATCCCTCAACCAGCATTGTTCAAAGTGCCGCCAAAAGAAAGTTCGCTGCCTCAGCGCAGCAGCAACGCTGATACTGCAGGTACAGATTATATTACAGTCGAGTTTGATCGACTTTCTTACTTGTTTTTAGATAAAGTCTAATGAAAGAACTTGTTCAAACACTTCTCAACTCGTGCAAATTTTGTTACTTATATCGAAGTTACAATATATGTTTCAATAATTAACCATTTGAGCTCAATTAAAGACGAAAAGTAAAACTTTATGAAAATGCCTTTTATTTTCTACAAATAAGGACATTATATAACAGCAGAATAGCTTTTGATGCAAGGACCACAATTAACGACAAACGACTCTTCAAAGGGGCCAATAAAAATAAAACAAATAATAATAATTAGCAACAAATTTAACAGCTTTCCAGCTCTAATTTTTCCCTGTGTAGTTGACCTAGGCGAGCGATGTCTCCGTAATTGCTACAGCAATTGAGTTTGTAGGCAACTACCAAATGCATGCATGCTTATACTCATACTTATTCTCTCCCATCTCCTATGCGTAGGCGTGGTCTTACTTTTTAACGCACGCCACTTTGCATTATCTGATAAAAGCCGGCGAACAAACGTGGTTCAAAGTAACGGGACGGGAACTCAACGTGAAAGTGGCGAAAGAGCGCACATCAACACTTTGTTATTGTTGGCTGTAGAAAAGTGTACGTTGCCCGTGCCAATTTGATAAAGTTGTGAGGACTAATTAAAATTTCATTACAACAGTGTGCAAAAGGGCGCTTCAGTAATTGCATTGTAGTCGCAAAAAGAACTTGTAGCAAGCACAATTAAAAATCATGAGACAAGCCAGGTGTAGTCCGCGATTGCATAGGGAATTGACTGTTAAAAGGGGATGTAAATAGTAACCGGCTATGTCTATAATTGGCTCCAGAGCAATATAATTAATAATTAAAAAATACTTAGCAAAATTATTATAATAGTTTGAGTCACTAATGTGGGTCGATACCCAAGTACCCGTTTGTAAAGATGGAAAATACTTCGAGGGAATTTTATATAATAGTCGTGTACTTTCATTAATCTTACATAATTTTAGGTAGGTAGGTAGTTCCGGCTGGCCCTTTGTAGGGACCACACATAGACCTTACGGTCCTTAGTGAGGCCGGGTGGCTTTTTCTGGGTACCATTAGAAATCCAAGAGGATGTTTGACGTTTTGGCAAATGCCAATAGTTGTTTGGGAGACCTCCTTGCCGCCTCTTCAAGAGAGTTGAGACTTGGGGAGTGCAGATGTTTTAGTCTCGACTTAGCGATCGCTGGGCAGCTGCAGATGAGGTGTTCCAGAGTTTCAACGACTCCAGGTTCCTTACATTTCCTGCAGATGTCCGTTGTCGTGATGCCTAGCTTTTTCGCGTGAGCGGCTGCTAGGCAGTGACCAGTTAGTATGCCTATAAGCAGTCTACAGTCTCTTCTTTGGAGCTGTAGCATATAGTGCGTGAGTTTTTTGTCTCTTGTCTTGCACATGATTTTTGAGATTCTGCAGCCGGTTGTGTTCTTCCACTTTTCCTCTGCTTCTTTCTCCGCTATCTCCTCCAGTTTGCTGTGTAGCGTCTGTACGGAGATAGATATGTTTAGTGTTGCTTCTTGGCTTAGTGCGGTTCCGGCTTTTGCAAGACTGTCAGCCATTTCGTTTCCATCAATGCCCCGGTGGCTGGGAATCCAATAGATTTGCACCTTTCTAGAGATGCTGAGGGAATCTATTGCCTCCCTGCTTGCCAGAACATTTTTGGAATTAATGGTGTGTCTTTGCATTGCTTTGATTGCCGCTTGGCTGTCAACGTATATGTTTATTTGGTTGTTTAGTGCGTATTGTTCTGCCAGTTCCGCTGCTTTCCTTATTGCGAAGACCTCCGCCTGGAATATGGTGCAGTGGTCTGGCAGTTTATAGGAGAGCCTCAATTCCGGCTCATCGCAGTATACAGCGGCTCCGACTCCTGAGGTCATCTTGGAGCCGTCCGTAATTAGGTGCATTGCTTCCTGGGCCAGTCCTATACGCCAGTCTTCTGGTCCCATTAATGCTGATGCACCTGTGAAGTTGGTTTTTGGGATCATGTAGTCCGTGCTACTGCTGATCACTCTACCCACCGTGCTGTGTCCATAGCTTTGTAGCGCCATGGTGCCTGCCGCACAAAGACGTTGGGCCGTCTTTTGTGCAAGGAGGCGTGCTTGGATGTCCAGGGGGTTGACTCCTAGGATGTGTTCGAGTGCTTTTGTTGGAGTGGACCTCAGCGCCCCCGTTATGCAGACTAATGCCTGCCGCTGGGCCTTTTCCATCAGCTTTAGATATGTGGACTTCTCCGTGGCTTGCCACCATACCAATATGCCATGTAGTAGTATCGGTCGTATTATTGAGATGAAGAGCCAGTGCGTTAGACTTGGTGATAGGCCCCAAGTGCTGCTTAGCATCTTCTGGGATGCATATAGCGCATTGGTTGCCTTTTTCACCCTTTCCTCCACATTGAGTCTCCATGACAGTTTACTGTCGATAACTACTCCAAGGTATTTTACGTTGTTCTTTGGCGTTAGCTGTATTCCATTTATCGTAGGTGGAGTCCATTGCGGTACCTTGTATCTCTTGGTGAAGAGAATCAGGTCCGTCTTCTCCGCATTGATACTGACTCCGGCTTCTGTGGCCCACTTTAGTATCTCTTTGAGAGTAGAGTCCATGATTGAGCTAAGAGTCGATGGACATTTCCCCATGATAATTATGCTTATGTCGTCAGCATATGCGGTTATCCTGGGTGCTTTCCTGCGGAATTTTCGTAGTAGTTCGTTGACCACAAGGTTCCATAGAAGGGGCGACAGGACTCCGCCCTGAGGCGTTCCTCCATGTGCCTCTTTCGTCATGGTTGTGGTACCCCACTCGGCTTGTACTCTTCTGCAGCTCAGCAGGTTGTATATCCAGGAGTACAATGTCTTGTGGATTGCTAGTGCCCTTAGGCTTCGCATTATCGCTTCTGTGGTGACGTTGTTAAATGCACCAGATATATCTAGGAATGCTCCCAGGGCAAATTCCTGATGGTACAGTGCCTTCTCGATGGTGGCTACTAGGGAGTGTAGCGCCGTTTCCACCGATTTCCCTTTCGTGTACGCGTGCTGATTGTTCTCCAAGGTCAGGTTCAAGCCTTCTCTTATGTGGAGATCTAGCAGTTTTTCCATTGTTTTGAGCAAGAATGATGTGAGGCTTATGGGTCTGTAGTCCTTTGGTTGCACATGACTGCATTTTCCCGCTTTTGGCAGGAATACAACGCGTGCTGTCCTCCAGACCACAGGTACATAGCTCCATCTCAAGCAAGCTTCAAAAATGGATTGCAGCCATGGGACGATTGCGCATTTGATCGTCTTTAGCATGGCTGGGAATATTCCATCCAGTCCTGGGGATTTGTAACTCGCGAACGAGTCGATCGCCCAACGGATTTTCTCTGGGGTGATGATATTAGTTGGGATGTTGCTTTGATGCGTGTGTAGGTCAAGAGGCTTATCTGACTCAGTGACTACAGTACAGCCTGGGAAGTGCGCATCAAGAAGAGCGCATGTCGCTTCCCTGCTGCTTTCCGTCCAGTGGCCGTCGTTCGTTTTCAGCTGACTCTGCATAGGTGGCTGCTTTGACAGCAGTTTCCTGAGTCTAGCTGTTTCGGAGACCTTCTCTATGCTGGAGCAGAAGGTTCTCCACGAGTTTTGCTTTGCCTTTCGTACTTCTTTTTTGAAGAAGCGAAGTCTTATCTTGTATTCTTCCCAAATTATTTGCTCATCCGCTTCTTTGGCGAGTTTGAAGCATTCTTGCACGTCCTTCCTCTGCTCTTTCAGCGCTGGGGTCCACCAGGGTGGTCTGGTTCTCCGTTTGCTAACTGTGAGTTTGCATGAGGATTTGTATGCTTCGGTTAGGTTGGACGTGAGCGTCTTCACGGACATCTCAATATCGTCTACCGAGCAGATGATCACTGGCGTGGGTAGTTTTGATTCTACCGTTTTCAGGTACTTCACCCAGTTGGTGTTCCGGGGGTTCCTGTAGGTTTTTCTGGTTTGGTTGTGGTTGAACTCGATCTTAAAAAGGATGTACTTGTGGTCTGAGAAGGAGAGTCTGTCGAGGACTCTCCATTCTGATGCCTGAGTACTGTTCCCTAAGGTCAGAGTTAGGTCTAGGACGTTGGCCGATGTTGGTCCCACATATGTGGGCACATCTCCAACGTTTTCTACTTTTATGTTAGTTTGTAGTATAAAGCTTAATAAAGACTCACCTCTGTCGTTTATGTCCGGACTGCCCCACACTGTGTGATGTGCGTTGGCGTCCGTTCCGATGACAAGTGGCTGGTTTTTCCTACCCGCCTCGGCCGTTAGACGTACGAGCTCGGATGGTGGTGACTCTCGCTCGTGTGCCATGTAGCAGGACGCCATTATTATTGGCTCATCATCGTGGCCTTCCAGGGCCACAACTGTGAGGTCGTCCGTGCTGTAATTTGACATAAGGTAAGCATAGATGCCTTTTCTTACCAGAATGGCTGTCCGTGCCTTACTTACCGCGGTGGGGTGGAAAGTGTTGTAATTTGGTGACCTTAGCCCTGAGACCTTGTTCCCTGCCGCAATCCAAGGTTCCTGAACTAAGGCCACATCGGCGGGCCCTTCCTCAAGGGTTATCAGGAGCTCCGCCGACGCAAGCTTGCTTTTATGCAAGTTGACCTGGAGGACCTTCAACTGCATGATCGTTGTCGGCGTCCCCCGGCCCGGATGGGTCAACTACCATGGTTGAATCCTCATCCTCGTCGTTCTCCAGGCTGGATGGGTCAACTACCATGGTTGAATCCTCATCCTCGTCGTTCTCCAGGCTGGATGGGTCAACTCCCATGGCTGAGACACCATCCCCCAATACATAATTTTAAGTCTAGGAAAACTGAGGCAGAGGCCACATGTTCCAAAACTGTGGGCAGGGTTGTTCTAGCTTTCTCATATTTTTCTTGTGACTGTCAACGTCCGCATTTACACGCTGAAGTTTGCTTCATGAAGCTCTCTTCGATTTCGTTTTGAAGCATCTTCAAAACTACGTTCGCACTTACGTGAAGTGTGATTCAGGAATTTTTTTTGTTTTGTTCGTATACTCCGATTACTATAGAATTGCAACCCTTTTGTTTTGACTAGCTATCAATAGAGAGCAATCGCAGCCAGAAGGAAGAATCTCCGACCCTATAAAGTATATATATTCTTGATCAGGATCAACAGCTGAGTTGATTTTGTCATGTGTATGTGAACGCAGTTTAGTAGTTTCGCCGGCTTAACGAAAAATTTCCAAAAATGTGCCAAAAACCCAAACAATATGAAAATCTATAACACCAAATTTATAAAAAGTTTTTAGCAAATGAACCACTGTTGGGCCCGCACTAACTAAAATTAAAGATGAAAAATGCAGCAATAGTCGCAGTAGGTATATCCAGTTGGCAGTTGGCGTTGGCAGGTAGCTACTGATAGTCAGCGAAAAGGGACTACCAGGCAACAGTCATGTAAGGAGCAGGAGAAGGGGTTTAATTTTGAGATCGGTATCTTTAATATTGTGCGAGTTACTCAACATTTTTTATTTTGAGGGTGCGGGTGGTCTACATATCAAATTTGGTTGCTCTAGCTCTTCTACACTGAGAAAAAAAAATCAATCTAAAATCAAGATTGAAAATATCGTTTTCAAGAACCTTGCAATCTTAAAAAACAAGATTGATAAACCTTGAAATGAACTTAGAAATCTTAAAAACAAGATTTATCATCTCGAAACTTCTCAAGCATCCTACAGTTTTCTGTAAAGCTTCAGTTGAAAATTTTGTTGATTTATATACAGATGAATTCTGCAAAAAAAAATAAACAATTTTCGGTAGCAATGCAAACCAACCTCTGCTGGAACTCGAACCACAACCTCTTCGTTCTATAACAGATAGTTGAAGCTCGGCCGATTAGCTGATTTTGCCGTCGGGGGTCTATTGTTAAGCGCAGCCAACTGCAGTATAAGAACTCAGGCTGCAAAAATCTGTGGTAAAGCCAGCAAAGCGGCTATGGCGTGTGTGTGTTGTGAATGTACTTGAGTTCAAGTTCCAGTAGCGGCGGATTAATAACAATTTATATAAGTTTTTCAGAAAGAAGAAAATGTTAATAACTAAAACAAACACAACCCCCACTTTATAATAAGACAAAAGGAAAGGTTTTTATGTTTTATAGGTTTAATATTTTAATTGGCTTCCATTGACATTCTCAATCTCTTTCGATATTGTTCACCGTCTGAGTCATTTTTGTCATCTGAGCTCGATGGGCAGTCCCAAGACATCACTTTCATTTCGTCTTTATCTTAATCAATCGAAATTTTCTGAGTCCACCAGCATACCTTGCCAAGCATAGAATATATTCTTTTTCCTTTGAACCTTTGTTCCATGGGCACGCTTACTTGGTGAAAACGTTCGCCTTGCTCATGCGATTCGGTAGATAATTGCAAAAAGCAATGAAAATGGAAGCATTTTTCTACACTTTAGTGATTTTCAGCACGAAGACGGTTTTTTTTCGAGCTGGTCTAAGAAAATATTTTGTAGGCTGAAAACAGTAAAGGAAATTTTCAATTTGTTTATGAGGTATAGACTTTAAAAACAAGAAATTTTTCCAAAAAAAATCAACAAACTTCAAAAGTCCGTTACAAGAAAACCTTAGCCAATCAGACCAAACCCAGCCAGAATTTTTTAACTACTATAGGTACCCTTCAAATTTTGTTGGTCTGGTTGGTATCAAAATTTTTTTGTTCAAAAATTGTCTTTTCTTTTCATATTAAAAAATGAGATTGTTTCATCTTAAGGTCGAGTATAATCGATCCCAATTAAAGATTTTTGGGTTAAGATTTAAATTGAAAATACAATCTTGGGTTAAGATTATCTCGTCTCTGTCGAATTCTGACACCGTTTCGTCTCGTTTCTTCGTTTTAGATTGATTTGTATACGCTTGTAGAGCGTATATAAAAATTGTCGAGATGATCGTAACGCATAGAAGAAAGCATCTCCGACCACATAAAGTATATATATTCTTGATCAGCATGACGATCTGAGTTGATATAGCCATGTCCGTCTGTCCGTCCGTCTGTCCGTCTGTTTCTATGCTATCTCCTCCGTCAGTTTTAAAGCTATCTTAACCAAACTTTGCACGAAGTCTTTTGGTACAAATACGCTGCACATTTGTCGGATCCGCTGCCATAGGAACCATCAGTCGAAAAAGTTGTTTTAGTAAGAAAAACTTTTTTGTCTTCAACGCAAACGTCCCCAAACCTCGGATCTATAAGTTTTCTATGCTTTCACATAATTCCACTAAGTTAGTCAACTATATAGTATAGCTGCCATAGAAATTGGGTGTAGAAAATGTATATAGGAGGCCTTGTCAAAAATGTGTACATTTGGCCGAATGTACATATTTGTGTAAGTGGAATCAGGCTACTAATTTATATAAATCATACAAGCTACAAGGGTATAAAAACATCGGTCGAGCCGAAGTAAGCTTTCCTCTCTTTTTTTCAGTGTAGTCTCTGAGATCTAGGTGTTTATACAGATAGACGGACAGGGCTTATCGACTCGACAGTTGATGAATATTTATCATTTAGAATATTTATACTTTTTTACTCTACGAGTAACGGGTATAAAAACAAAAGTGAGTCCTGTAGTCCCCTTGGACAATACAAAAGCTTGGCCAGACAAATCACCGGCCCACCTAAACATTTTATTTTGATTTACGGGTGTCCAATCCCACGTCATGATCCCAAGATCCCGGGTCAGTTCGTGTCTGAGGTGGTAGACGTAGGCCGAACGTGAGCGTTCTTACCCGGGGGTAGAGACGACACTCACCAGCACCGAAATCATTCAGAATTAATCATTATTTATTCTCCCTTTATATATATTTCTTGAGTCCACATATTTATTATTGTTTCACTTTTGGATATTTTGTTTTGTAATTGTCCTGTATCGTGGTCCTTGGTGGTTGTACTCGCCTCAAATTATGGATTAAAAACATTTGAAGATACCATATACATAAGACGTGCCCCTCCATCTCAGTGAGCTCCTTTAGGATAAATAGGAGATTTTGCCGGTCACCTACACTTAGGGAAAAATGGCATAGTACAAACAATAACAATCATTTTTGATTTTACTACACAGAAAAAAATAATGATATGATCTGGGGCTCAATATTATATTTTTTCATATCAATACATTTGACATTGACCTGTTCGAAAATATCAAAGTGAAATTTTCGACCATTTCAAAATAATATTTTTTAAAATCAAATTGATATTTCATAATTTAATTATTAAACAAAGAAAAAACACGAAAATGTCAAATTAACCAGCCCATATAAAATTGATATGGATCTTATTTTTTTTCTGTGTATGCAATATTTGTATTAAAATCAATTAATATGCACTTTGATTCAACTAGAATCATATGTAATCACCTAATTTTCTTTGCGCCATTTATAAGAACTATTCGGGGAGTTCGAACTGGAGAATTACAAGTGGTCTGATGTTCTCAGGCAGATGGTAGATTCAATTCAATACAAGTAGTATCTTAGAAGGCTTGCCGCTATCGCGCGCAATAGCCCAACCGGTAGAGAGGACGTTCCAATTGTGTTCAGACCAAGGGTCCCGAATTCGACTCCCCGCAGAGTAAGTAAACATTTTTAAATACAATATAATATAGTTTCGGCGTTTTTCAGAGACCAACTGGTGTGGTGGCTTCAATGGGGGATTCCTACTCTTGATTCAAAACAAACTAATTTGATTAAAAATTTAGTTTAAAAAATATAAAAACTTTATATTTACGAATCCCATATTTAACGCTGAATCAATGGTGAAAATATTAAAGTCAAAGTGTAAATATTGAAATTTCAGAGCATTTTTCACTCAGTGTAATAAAAAAAGCAAATACATTTATTTACTCACATTTATATATGGTATTCATGTTGTTGAAAACTCTACACTTCTGGAATATTTTTCAAATATTATTGAGGCAGCACAAGTTACTGTGTGCGAAGGTCACTGAGCGGTAACTAAAACAAAAGAAATTTATGGAAATTATCTTTAGTTTTAAGTTAATTTTTGCTGTTGATTTGTTTATCGTTATATAATATAATATAATATAATCGTTATCGTTATCGTTATCGTTATCGCTATCGTTATCGTTATCGTTATCGTTATCGTTATCGTTATCGTTATCGTTATCGTTATCGTTATCGTTATCGTTATCGTTATCGTTATCGTTATCGTTATCGTTATCGTTATCGTTATCGTTATCGTTATCGTTATCGTTATCGTTATCGTTATCGTTATCGTTATCGTTATCGTTATCGTTATCGTTATCGTTATCGTTATCGTTATCGTTATCGTTATCGTTATCGTTATCGTTATCGTTATCGTTATCGTTATCGTTATCGTTATCGTTATCGTTATCGTTATCGTTATCGTTATCGTTATCGTTATCGTTATCGTTATCGTTATCGTTATCGTTATCGTTATCGTTATCGTTATCGTTATCGTTATCGTTATCGTTATCGTTATCGTTATCGTTATCGTTATCGTTATCGTTATCGTTATCGTTATCGTTATCGTTATCGTTATCGTTATCGTTATCGTTATCGTTATCGTTATCGTTATCGTTATCGTTATCGTTATCGTTATCGTTATCGTTATCGTTATCGTTATCGTTATCGTTATCGTTATCGTTATCGTTATCGTTATCGTTATCGTTATCGTTATCGTTATCGTTATCGTTATCGTTATCGTTATCGTTATCGTTATCGTTATCGTTATCGTTATCGTTATCGTTATCGTTATCGTTATCGTTATCGTTATCGTTATCGTTATCGTTATCGTTATCGTTATCGTTATCGTTATCGTTATCGTTATCGTTATCGTTATCGTTATCGTTATCGTTATCGTTATCGTTATCGTTATCGTTATCGTTATCGTTATCGTTATCGTTATCGTTATCGTTATCGTTATCGTTATCGTTATCGTTATCGTTATCGTTATCGTTATCGTTATCGTTATCGTTATCGTTATCGTTATCGTTATCGTTATCGTTATCGTTATCGTTATCGTTATCGTTATCGTTATCGCTATCGCTATCGTTATCGTTTCCGCCCCATTTCAAATTATTTCGTATTCTATCCTTACAAACCGAGTTTCAAGCCAATCGGATGAAAAACAACTTCTTGCCTACAGAACTTTCCGGGAATTTTCACGCCTGGGGGGCGGATTTTCCGACATTACAAAATCACAATTCAAATTATTCCGTATTCTATCCTTACAAACCGAGTTTCAACTCAATCGGATGAAAAATAGTTTATTGCAAGCACAATTTTCCGGGAATTTTCACGCCAGGGGGTCGGATTTTCCGACATTGGAAAATCACATTTCAAATTATTTCGTATTCTATCCCTACAAACCGAGTTTCAAGCCAATCGGATGAAAAACAACTTCTTGCCTACAGAACTTTCCGGGAATTTTCACGCCTGGGGGACGGATTTTCCGACATTAGAAAATCACAATTCAATTTATTCCGTATTCTATCCTTACAAACCGAGTTTCAACTCAATCGGATGAAAAACAACTTATTGCCTACAGAATTTTCCGGGAATTTTCACGCCTGGGGGGCGGATTTTCCGACTTTGGAAAATCACATTTCAAATTATTTCGTGTTCTATCCTTACAAACCGAGTTTCAAGCCAATCTGATGAAAAACAATTTTTTGCCTAGAGAATATTTTCACGCCTGGGGGGCGGATTTTCCGACATTAGAAAACCACAGTTCAAATTATTCCGTATTCTTTCCTTACAAACCGAGTTTCAACTCAATCGGATGAAAAATAGTTTATTGCAAGCACAATTTTCCGGGAATTTTCACGCCAGGGGGTCGGATTTTCCGACATTGGAAAATCACATTTCAAATTATTTCGTATTCTATCCTTTCAAACCGAGTTTCAAGCCAATCGGATGAAAAACAACTTATTGCCTACAGAATTTTCCGGGAATTTTCACGCCTGGGGGGCGGATTTTCCGACTTTGGAAAATCACATTTCAAATTATTTCGTGTTCTATCCTTACAAACCGAGTTTCAAGCCAATCTGATGAAAAACAATTTTTTGCCTAGAGTATATTTTCACGCCTGGGGGGCGGATGTTCCGACATTAGAAAACCACAGTTCAAATTATTCCGTATTCTTTCCTTACAAACCGAGTTTCAACTCAATCGGATGAAAAATAGTTTATTGCAAGCACAATTTTCCGGGAATTTTCACGCCTGGGGGGCGGATTTTCCGACATTGGAAAATCACATTTCAAATTATTTCGTATTCTATCCTTACAAACCGAGTTTCAAGCCAATCGGATGAAAAAAAATTTTTTGCCTACAGAATTTTCCGGGAATTTTCACGGCAGGGGGGCGGATTTTCCGACATTGGAAAATCACATTTCAAATTATTCCGTATTCTATCGTTACAAACCGAGTTTCAACTCAATCGGATGAAAAATAGTTTTTTGCATGCAGAATTTTCCGGCCATTTTCCTCCTGGGCGGATTTTCCAAAATCGGAAAAACAGGTGTCGAATTATTTTGCGTACTACGCTTACAAACCAAATTTCATGTCAATCGGATGAAAAACAAAAATTTTGCCATACAAACTTTTCCGACGCTTTTCCGGCTTTTCCGGTTGGAATTTTCCAAAACCCTGTCTTAGTACGCACTTTCACCACTAATGGAAACTCCTGTCCAAATTTCAGCCTTCTATCTCTTACCGTTTGCGCTCTGCGTTGTTTGCCAATCAGTGAATCAGTCAGTGAATCAGGACAAACTGTTTTATATGTAGAGTAGATGAATTGCTAAATTTTGATGAAGGTGGAGGGAGAATGGAACTCTAGCCAGGATTAGGCTACTCCAGTCCTAACTGCTTTGGGTGGTTCTCGTTATGGATTAAGCATAACAGGTTGGGTGCGTAGTGGTTGGGTACGTAGTGGCAGGTCCATCTAATTCACCGGTTTGTTAGCTTTATTTGCCAATTCTGGTTGTATTCAAACTTTGTAGTTTATGTAATCGTTGGTGTGTAGTGTTGAAGATTGTCACGGAACTGCGGGCAGGGGAAAACCACCCCTTGAGATGCGCTGAGCCTGCCGGGTTGCCCAGTCGAAAAGTAGCAGTTTCGTAACACATGGTCTAGCGAATTTCGTTACCCAAACAAATTCACTCACACATTCTCATTTGTTACGTAACGTACTCTAATGAAGAGTATTTGTATCATTATGATACTATCATGCATACAGCAAGAATTTCCGCAGTGGGCTGTATAAAAGAGAATCTTTGAAAAGAGGAATTCCTTAAGAATACATAAACCAAGTCGCTACTGGTCAAGTAGCAGCATAGGCTGTCTAATATGCACTTGCTAACACTTTTCAATTCGGACAAACGACAGTATCTGCAGAATAACAAAAGAAATCTTGGAACAGTCTTGGTCATTTCGTTCGGAAGGCAAACAGTCTCAGAGACCTAGATGTATGATTTGGAAATTATTTTAATATTATATTATACCAGGACTACAAGTGCAATATATTTACATAGACTTAAGTACATTTTGCTGGTCACTACGGAATTACAAAAATTGGAATCAATTAGATCATAAAGTCAAAATTTAAGAAAATTATTTTTGGGTTCTTACACTCAATGAATCCCAAACGGTAAAGAAAACAGGGTAATCCCAGATATTCTTGACCCGGTCAGAAAAAAGATTGAGTTGTTCCGACTTTATATACCCGTTACTCGTAGAGTAAAAAGGGTATACTAAAGTCGTGTAAATGTATGTAACAGGCAGAAGGTATCATTTCCGATCATATAAAGCAGGGGTGTCCAGAATGAGCTTACGAGCGCGTGGAAACCAATTCAAATGCTCAAAATATAACTGAAGCAAGAACCACCAAAAGAAATAGAAAGAGAAAACCGATTTTTTTTGGGTGTGTGAGTGTGTGTGTGGTCATTGCTGTCTCAAGCACACGCCTGCGAGCGCTGACTACGCAAAAGGCATTGTTGTTGCTTTTTAATTTGCCAGAGACATAGGAGAGAGTCATGATGATGTTGTTGTTGCAGGTCTGCACTCGCCATAAACAAAACCTTCGTTCGGAAAGAAAGAGAGGAGAGCATGCATATGAAATTGTTTTTGCTTTTTACAATTCTTTGGCCGCGTAAATGGTATGCGCGCGGGCTATTCCTTTGCATAAAGCAAAAACAAATGCGTGGCTTGCGAAATAGGCTTGGGCACCCCTGATATAAAGTATACATATTTTTGATTAGCATGAACAGCCGAGTCGATACAGCCACGTCCGTCTGTCCGTCCGTCCGTCTGTCTGTATGAACACCTAGATCTCAGAGACTTGAAGAGCTAGAGCAACCAAATTTGAAATGTAGACTCCTATTGTCTGCACGCAGATCAAGTTTATTTCAAATTTTTGCAACGCCCACCCCCGCCCCCACAATTAAAATGTTGACATTTATATTCGCAATATCTATAAGCCCTGACATTTTCATCAAGATCGGATGATAAATAGCTGTGCTGAAAAATGTTGCATACTTTTCGGCTGTCCCTCCTCAGGCTCACAGGAAGATTATTTAACATTTCTTTCCATGAGTAACGGGTATATCGAAGTCGGTAAGAGCCGACTTTAGCTTACGCTCTCGTTAATCCTATAATGATTATATTTATCTCGGCGTAATCTTATGAAGAACGAATTAAGCAAAAAATCGTGCACAACTTATCCCGAAATCTGGATAATTTTTAGCATGTTTAAGCAAGTTGATTTGATCGCGGGAAAGATTCCTTCCTTTCCTCCTCCATATTCCATAGGACGTCTTTATATACTTCAAGACAACACCAGTTTTGGCTTATTGAAAACTTCTGAAAAACAAAGAAATATAAAATTTTTTGAACTTGCACTGAATATGAATGTAATGTCATCTCAACGCACACCACCATCGGGCTCGATTGTTGCCACCTGTCTTAAATGCTCTTTATATTTTTCCGTTCTCGCTTTATAATTTATGAACCTGTGATATCGAAAACTGGATTGGAGTAAGCACATTTGGAATGATATAAGTTCGAAAGTCATGGACCAACCCTTAAAAGCTTGAATTGTGTAGAATATGAATAAAGAAATTCTTTCGATGGTCCGCGAATTATTAAGAAATTTCATGAGCACGAATGCCTTTTACCGTCCAAAAAATGTTTTAATTGAAGGGGAGGCTGAGTGAACGTATAAAAGGTTGATTCATCAAATAATTTTCGGCGACAAAGGGTTTTTCAAAAACTCACACTCATATAAAACTTAACAAGGATCTGGCAGGATGTGAAGAGCGAATTGCCACTTTTGGCCGCAAAAAGAGCAATATATGTACACAAATACCTTTTCCACAAGCTAATTTTAAAACACAAGCCGCAAACATTAAATTTTTGGAGATAAAAGAGAAAATGCTTAGCTCGAAAGAGTTTTACAGTATCTATCCGCAATCCGCTATTAGAGTCGAATGCTTGTCACTGAATGACTGAAAATTAATCGCAATCCGCGTTACAAGACCATCGCTTTCGCGGCAGTATATTGCTGAGCAACGCTGCTCATGGCATTTCCGCACTTTCTGTCCTATCTTCTTGGAGAATCCTATGCTAAGGATTCCCACTTGGTGCAGTCTAGAGTCTGCAACCTTTCCAGTATATCATTATCACATTTTTGTCTTTGAAAAGCACACAATTGATGAGCGCTTGACTGGCATGGGCCTTTTAGTGGGTTGCAGTCAGGCCGATGAGTGCTGTGTGCTTAACCACAGCCACTTAAAAGTTGTTCTTTCTTGTTTTTATACAAGCTGCAAGGGTATATACATAAGCTTCGGTCGAGCCGAAGTTAGCTTTCCTCTACTTTTTTTTCAAACTATCAAGCTCTAGCCGGCTCGAGGACATTAGTTGCTAACACAAAAGGTAAAAAAGGACAGAAAGAACCAAGAACCGCAATTTCAACTGATAAACCGAACCGAAAACCGAACCGGCATCCCTTCGAAAACGCCAAACCGAACAGAAATCCCCAATGATAAAGCGGTTCGGTTCGGTTCAGTTCATTGACGAGTCTTACCAATTTTAGCGCTTTTAGCCTACACACAATGTTAATTGTAAAATTGGTAATTTTAATCGATTCCCTAATATAAGTTTTATCGGAAATAAGGTTAAATTAAGTTTTGCTGATGGATCCTCTACAAGGGAGACTACTTATATACCGAATTAATCCTTAGAGATGCCGGATCGATGTAGCTTCCCGTATGTCTCCTCCTCCCTTTGTTCACCGATCCCTTAATATTCCCGTCATCAGACTACATTTCATCCTTAGTTTGTGTATCACATTTCCTCTACGGGACGATATTCTTCATATTCTGTACGATGATTAACGATTGTAAGCAGCACTTATATAAGGATTTTAAAGATAATAAAATGTTTTCTAGGAATTTAATTTCTAAAGTGTGCGAAGAGTCGCCAATTTACTTTAGAAATCATAATATTCCGAACTTGAACCAATGAACCGAACCGAAACCGGTTTAGTTAGCTACAAAAACCATGTAATGAAGCGAAATGGCTGTTGAACCAAGGAGAATGAGTATTAGAGAACCAATTTGCGCTGCCTCTCTCAAAAAGATACTTTACAGAGCCAGTAGGAAAACACAGTGGTTAGAGCGAGACGGACATATTCCCAAATGTATCCAGAAACCGTAAGTTAGAGCGACCAGCTGACCAAATGTATCTAGAGAGCGTAAATGAGAGCGAACAGCTGACTGAGGCATCGCAAATTTTACCTCTAATACGCATTGCTCCATGGTTGAACTACTGTGTGAACCACTGAACCGAACCAGTCTTTCTTTTCCAGCGGTTTGCATCCCTGCAAAGAACACCACAATGGAGGCTGGTCGCTGTTTTGAAAGAAGCTCACGGTTCTATCTTCAAAAGACTTGGCCCATCGACTGCAATTCAGTCGATTCAGCAGCCGTGTCATATCGGAAGTGCTATAACTAGTAGGGAACTCCTAGGCAGCAGAGGTGCAAAAAACCCACACCACAACAAAAAAAAACCCTGTTTACAGAAGAATTTGTATATGTGTGTGTACCCATTTAGCCCGACTGTATTAGTGAGAGATTTTCTTAGATTAGCTTTGAACTTTCGCTCGGTTTCTATTTGATCTTTCGCTTTTTCATTGGACTTGGACTACTTATTTTAACCTCGATGCAGAATTGTTTGATTTTAATTTATGATTGATACACGAACTTTGGGATTGTTTCTTTCTTTTGCCTTTTGTACTTGTTTCAAGTACAATAAAGTACGATTCGTAAATAGATACCTTATAGGGTCAGAGATGCTTTCTTCTGTACCTTTGGTACAGAATGTGTATTAAATCAACGTAAGTGAGAATTGATATTGAATGTTCAATCATAATGCAACTTTCCATTCAACATTTTAGTTTCTTGAAGCTCAGGGAAAGTTCTTAAAGCTCATGAAAGCTTAAAGTGCTTATCTAAGTTTCGCACTCATCATCAAGCTCGTTGGGTGAACTTTAAGCTTTTACTGAGCTTAAAAGCTGCTGTATCTCTTGAAGCTTTATCTGTAAAATAGTTCGTGTAGAATAAAAACTGTAGATACATTGAAATGTAAGAAATTTTAAATCTGTAACGTTGCGTTTGAAAAGTTGTAGTTTCGGATTTTGGATCCTTATTTAATATAAAACATAGCAAACTTAAACTTAAATCTAAAATATTTCTGTTTTTTCAGTTTCCAGCTGCTGAAAGAAAAAAAACCACTCTACCAAAGCACATTGGAAATTACATTAAAAATGCAAAAATTCATAAATTCATGACATGTCGCCCTCTGCCTTCTCCCACCACCCCTTCCACACGACCGTTCCTGAAAGTGTTATTGTTGTTGCTGTTGGCCCTTACTAAGCAAAATGAAGCATAGCTGGAGATGGCAAATGGGCGCTCACTTGGTGGAGCTCCCCCACCCTACGCCACGCCCCCTACCCCTAAAAACGACTTGAGTTAATTATTCATGCAATGTCGTTGGCAACAACAACCAGCCAACGCCGACCGACCAGCAAAGCGAAAGCAGGCAACGGCTACGCTGGAGCGACCCTTTTTAATATTTATGAACACAACCGATTCTCTAATTATAATTAGGAATTGAAAAGTTAGCACAAAGCACAACAACAAGGACAACAAAGCGAAAGGCACGCAACAAAAGTTTGTGTGCACTGAATCATAATTAAAAGGGGAGTACAGGAGGAGTGTAGAGTGGGGTGGGGCGGTTTGTACTCTCTGCTGTTGCTCGTCATGTTGTGGGGGTGGTTCGATGGGGTTTGTTTTCAAGATAAAAGGGGGAGCTGGCAAAGAGGCTTCAGCAAAATGGCGTATACAATGGCGTTTTAATGGACGCACTTGAGTTGGTTCTTTTGCTGGGCCTTAAAGATGTTCACAATCGTTAGAAATGATTTTCGCTTCACTTGAAAATCATTTTCGAAAAATTGAAGTATTTTTGCTTTCTGTTAAAGAAAAACTTGCATTGAATTGTAGAGGTTTTTCCAATATTTAGAAATAATATTTCTCTAAATGTAAGAATGCAAAACAGCAGCTGAAATACTTTTATTATATTTTGCACAGAGTCTTCTTTTTACTGCACGCTGCTAATATGTCGGAACCGACCGGATCGGATGACCAAATCTTATAGCTGTCATAAGAACCATCGGTCGGAAAATTGGTCTTAGTAAGAAAAACTTTTTTGTTTTCAATGCTAGCGTCATAAAACTCGGCCATAATTAATATTATATGCTTTCAAACAGATTTGCAACCTTTGGTCAAAATCGGATGACTATATCTTATAGTTGCCATAGGACCGATCGGTCAGAAAATGGGTCTTAGTGAAAAAAACATTTTTGTTTTCAAGTAAAACGTTCTTAAAGTCGGTGATTCTTAATATTAAACGCTTACAAGCTAATTTGAAAAAGTTGATCGACATCGGGTGACTATATCTTATGGTTGCCATAGGAGCGATCGGTCGGAAAATGAGTCTTAGCGAGAAAAACTATTCTATTTTAAATTGTATCTTTTTTAAACTCCGCGACTGTCAATTTGATATATTTTCAAAAAGATTCGCGAAAATTGGTCGAAATTAAATGTTTATCTGCCGGAAAATGGGTTTTAGTTGGAAAAATGTTTGATTTTTATGTAAGCGTTCCTAAACTCTAACATTTCAAAAACAGCATTTGCTCGGGTATAAAAACTTCGGCACAGACGAAGTTAGCTTGGCCTTGCGATGCCACAATAAAATTTGCTTCTTTCTGACATTTTGTAGAAGTTGTTGGTATCTTTGGCATCTTTGAGTTTCTACACTCAGAAAAAAAACGACTGAATTTTAAAATAGTTCGAAATGTACTTACACCTCTAGTGCCCAAGAACGCCTCTAGACGGGGAAAGTTCAAAACACCGTTATTCACTTTCCTCATTCTTTTTGTCTTCGTTTCGCGTTTTTCTAATTCGGGGAAGTCCAAAAATTAAGTTCGTTGCGTTTGCAATACATGCCAGAGCTTGCGTCAGCTGCTGCAGTCGCTTGAAGTTGAAAATTTGTGCAAATCGGACACAATAATTATTTTGTAAAAAGTGTGAATTAAACAATTTTTTTTAAAAAGTTCGCAGCTGTTAACAAAAAGATTGCCGTGTTGCGTGTTGCACTAAAAAAAGTTTTCGTTAGATTTTTATTGCTTTTAAAAGGTATCCCGTGTAGAGGCGGTCTTGGGACATTTCGGGAAAAATAATTATAAGGTAAGTTTGAAAGTGGAACAACTTAAGACATATTTAAGTCCAAATAATTGATTCAGTAGACATGGAACGGCGACAAATGCATAAGCTATCAGCTCTTTCCGATGAATTCGATTGATTTTGACATTGACACGGACGGAGAAGAAGAATTGTAGGAGGATTTGACTGATGATGTTTGCAAGGCAGCGTTTCCTGTCAATGAGGAAGAACGATAAGCGATTGAGAGAGCGGTAAATATGTCGGATTCTATGATGGCTTCAGAGATTTGTGTAACTTCAAGCGCCTACTCCGTTGGCGAAATTGTTGTCACCCTCAACTTCGATTGCATCGAATTCACCTCAAGCACAGAAACGCAAACGCAAAGCGCCTGCTGAGCATGACATTGCTCATGTTGAAGAAAGCACAACGTGCGAATTTGTAGGATCTGTTTGGGCTATAGATCCAAAATCACCTCTTTTCAAAAAGATGTTGTGTCGCCAAAAGAACTTAGTTATGAATAAATCTGCGATTTCCTTTACTGAACCTGTACTCGGAGTTCTTAAATAGCTTGATACGCCATTCAAGTGTTTTGAATACTTTTTGAATGATATTACCCAGCAAAAAAATTTGTATGATGCCCAAAAAAGTCAATACTTCGATTTCAACAATCAATTTGGAAATTCGACAATTTAGTGGCATTATATTTTTTATGTCAGTTTTTCGCTACCCAAATGTTCGTTCATATTGGGGTAAGTACGCGTTTGGAGCAGTTCAGAACACAAATACGAAGCAATTTACATTTCAACGATAATAGTAAGTTGCCCTCCAAGGATTCTAACGACCACGATCCTTTATACAAAATACGGCCTATCGTGAATCACTTCAATGAGAAGTTTCGGTCAGTTCCGATGTTGCAACGAAAATGAAGACCTTTCTTCGACAATATTTACCAGACAAACCACACAAATGGGGAGTGAAATTCTTCAATTTGTGTGAATTCTCTGGCTTTTGCAATAATTTTGAGATATATTGCGGCGCAGGAGACAATGTTGCTCAAACTGGCTACTAGATCTTGGTGCTGCAGAAAAGGTAGTTGCTCGATTGTTACGCAATGTAATATTTTCTTTGCGAACTAATCGCTCGAATCGCATTCCAAATTGCAAGCTGCCAACTGACAGCGACCTCAAGAAACAAGTGCGTGGATATTCTACTGAATTTTGTGGATCTGCATCAGGAGTCGAAATGTCTTTGACGGTTTGGAAGGACAATAAGGCAGTGCTCAGAGGTCGCATACGTGCTTTGCATGCCACAAACTACTTCTCTGCCAAAAGGACCACGGCGCCCACGACAAGTTGCTGAAAAAGAAAAGAAATACACAGAGAAGAAAACTTTCCTACCATCTAATGATGAACGTTATGATGGCGTCGAGCATTTTCCAATGTTTTTTTCACGCGTTGGCAAAAAAAACCTGTAAGCTTCCTGGTTGCACTTTCGAAACTCAAATTGAACCCCTAAAAGTAATATAAACCTGTGCCTTTTTCAGCAAAAAGACTGTTTCTACGACTTTCATCAGAAATAATATTTTGTACACAAATATTTTGGAGTTTTGTAAATTTAAGTTACTTTAGTGTTATTGTTATTTCTTTTGTTTTTGAGCCTTTTTCTATTTCCTTTATAATAAAACGTGTAAACTGCAAAATTTTTGGACTCAAATTTTTTTGGCCTACTTTCCCAAAGCCGCCTCTAGGCGATCCGTGCACAAGTGAACATTTTCCCAGAACAAACCTTCACTTTTAAGTCATAATGAACCCAAATTTGTTTTAATATATCCCGAAACAGTCTTAAATCATGTATTTCGGGACTGAAAAAATCGAACTTAAAATAAAATTTTTGTACTTGAATCAAGGATTTTCGTACTTACCGCACTAGTGAAACCGTTTGTACTTGATTCAAGTTCAAAGTTCTTGATTTTCTTTCCGATTGTTGCATCCGTTTTAGTATCATACTTTGACAATAAGGGAATTTCCAGCTGCCTGGACTTCGTGACTGTTTGCCGTTTGAGCTCTTTGACTTAAACTCATCATCGCTCAAGCGCATCTCCAATTCCGCTCGATTCTTAAATTTATGAATATATTTTAATTTTTTGTTTGTTATCTTTGCTAGACAGCGCTCGTGCCTAAGGAAAACAAATAAGTACGAACAACCCCTAAAAATGTGAATATTTATAAGTAACTAATCCCTAAACTAAAGGAATCATTTCCACTTCTAATTACGTGGCTCTGCTTTCCCTTTCACTCCCTCACACCCACAAGTCAGTAGCGTAATGAGGCAGTTCACAAGGCAATTTGCTCGACGTCACGCTTCAATTTCATTTCGAAATTGAAAAAAAGAAAAACAGCGCCAAGGAAATTCAAATTTGTTCTCCCCCCACGCCACCGGATTGTCTCTTTGTTGAAGTTCGATCATATTTCATATGAAACAATTGAGCGTGGTCGCCTGGGCAGGGTGCAGGGCGTGAAATTGGTGCCAATTATCCGACTGCGGGCTCTTAATAATTTTCCTCAATCTTTTTTTCTTTGTGGCATAACCTGCCATTGAGTAAACCAGTCCACTTGATCATCGTCATCATCGCGGGCTGATGAGCAGATTACAAGAGCGCGTTCTATGAATAGACTGACATCCAGAGCAAATGAACCCATAAGTCAAATCGAACAGCCGAACAGTACGAAAACTCTACGTTCCGGCCTGTGTTTTTTAGGGCTTAAGTGGGCTTAGCTCGAGCAACAAATGGTGCAGCGCATCTTGTCTCGTGTCCCGTGCTGGAACAGTTTTGTTTTTAGATGCAACTGCTGGCTGCCATGCGGCACACAACATGGAACGCGGGCTTAAGTGGGCTTAACTCCCGTTGCAGGGCCGCATTTTATTTTGGGAACTGCAGGAATTTTGTTCGTTTGCAGTTCATAATTTGTGTGTATTTTATTTGGTTTTAATTATTGTCTCAAGTTCAGTTGGAGCTTTTTCAGCATTCTTTGCTTTCACTTTCTCTTTCGTTTATTCGCTACATTAGGTTAAAGCTCCCCCCATGGCGTCTCTGTCCCCTTCTCGGAGTGAAATTAAAGTGTTTGTCTTAACATTTACATAGAACATTTAGCAGACATATGGCCGCAAGTAACTTCATTTATTTAGTGCTCCTCCTCCGCCGCATGTACATTGAAAAGCAGGCCAAGATACGTTCGGCGCAATATCCATAAAATGCGAAGATAACCATAAGTCCTGTTTAAGTCGCATGTTTTTGTGGCCATATGGGGGACGCATGGGGTGCGCTGGGTGCGTGAAAGTGCGTTTCTCTCGAACCCCACTGAACGCTTACTGCGTTGCCTCATCTACATAACAATAAAATAAAAGGCGCTGGCATGGTTTTTCTTTCATTTTGGACTGTGGATGCTGCTGCCGAGCATTAACCTAATTTTATATACATTTAATTTTATTTTATTTAATTTTAACTCACACATCCACACACACACACACACACACAAAACAATATAAGTTGCCTTCATATGGTTATATAAGTCAACAAACATTGAGGCAATTGAGGCAAACAGGGCATCAAAACAGAATTCTAAATTTCGGAAATGGTTTTCTACGGGGTTCAAACTCGCTTAATGTTCAGGTTCATAAAGCGAGTACAGTAGGTCAGTGAATATGAGTTTAGGGTCCACCCTTGATTCAAGTAAAACATATTTATACCCTGTGTCCATTAACCATTATGTAAATGACTGATTTCTGGTGTATCCGTGTCAAATTTGGACATTGAATACATTTCCGACCATATAAAGTATCAAAACTGCCAACCGGTCCGAAACCGAACCCCTTAGAATCGGTTCGGTTCGGGTTTTTTGGGTCCTTCGAACCGGACTTCATGGTCCCTACCCATAATATTTTTGTCTCCTTGAACCTGAACCCAAACCAGACCACTTTTTCGAAAAAAATTTTTCGGTTCACAAAATTAAGCAGTTTTTCCAATGACACATACAGGGAAATATTGAAATTCGTTGTAATCTGACTGATATCATTCAAGAAGTTCTCCAATCCTACGACATTTCTCTAGGTCAGCTTTATACTATCACCGTTGATAATGGATGGAATATGGTTGCAGCAGGAGAACTTTTAAATGATAGCTGCA
>JBAMBO010003413.1:0-87014 GCA_037044535.1 Lordiphosa magnipectinata
TAACAATTTAACATACAAAAGAATCTGATTCAGAAAAATACCAATAAACATAGCGAATTCCATTATATATAAGACAACCAAAAGTAAACTTGTTAGTGAACCAGTTAGACCTGTTTTCCGGCTTACACTTTCGACCAGATTTGGAATTGATACAAAAAATTGCCATCACCCAGCACAGCAAATTCACATTACGGAATCAAGATTGTCTTCAACACTTCGCAGGCTCTGGGCCGGACAAAATCGGTTGCTTTGTGGGCTGCTTATTTTGCAGTTCCCAACTGCTTAAAGTATTTATTGGAACGAGAGGCGTCTGGCAAATATGTAGTCTTTAAAAAAAAACCTTCTAAAGATGGGATCAGCCGGTTTGAGAAACAGTACTTTATAGGCAACCAGCTCTTTTTGGTGTAGAATGCATAAGTTGTGTAAGCAAACACAACTTCCTGATCTCTAACGGATAAACTTTTCTTTTTGTTATGAGCTATTGCGCTATAATCCGACCAAAGTCGCAAATTTTGGTGTTTCGTAGGGGAAGGAGACTGGGATCTAAAGACACGTTGTTCTTCTCTGATATTAAATACCTTCAAGTCATATAACAAGTAGCTAACGGTAAAAAAAGCTGAAGGAAGCTTTTTGGTTAGATTTGAAAGTATCGGTAGCCTGAATCTGAGCTCAATATGGAAGTTAGTATACTTTACTTTAAGTGAAGCCGTGCGAAAAAACCAAGAAAGTAGAGCAATTGCAAAGATGTTTCGTAAATATTTTAAAATTACCAGAAAATACGCCAAATTATGTTTTAGCTAACGATTCAGGCCAATTTACAGTTGTAGAACAAATACTTCAAACATTATTATTAAATTTGTACAAAAATTATATGCAAATAACCCACTGTGCATGCTACAATTGATAACACTAGGCAACCAGGTCCTGTATTTTGAAGGGTTGGTGGTGATTCTAGATGATTTTCGTGTGCTGAACACGAATCTGTTTTCAGAAATGGTGAAATTTAATAATTGTGGGAAATACATCTGGCAACGCACTGCCAGCCCGACCTTCTGGCAACCATGTAACCAATCGTTATCAGTTCGTTATCGATCAATAGCCGCCAATCGAAGATGTCCGCTTCGCTTCCCGCGCTTTTCGCACATTATTAAACTTTGGATTACTAATCACTAGTTACTATGGTGGACGTTCATAAATTATTAGAAATAGATTTTCTGGACCTAACGAGGGCGTTAACCGGTTAAACTTGGCGAACCCAACTTGGCGTCCCAAGTCGACTCACATCTAATCGTTTTGGTGACCACTGGTAACAGAACGTTTTGCATTCGCAAAGCTTCTGGCTTACGTGAGCGGCAAGACCTCCTTAAAGGGTACAATATATAGGATTGGTGCGTCGGACTTGGTACCCAAAGCCGTCACTGAAAACTTCGACAACAATGCCCCCTCTGACAACGATTGGAGGATATGCTCCTGGAATGTTCGCACCCTCGACAGAGATAGTGCTGATATACAGTTGGTGAATGTCCTCTACAGATATTCATTGTACGTTACCGCACTTCAGGAAATGCAATGGATTGGACAGGGGCGCGAGTTGAGAACATCATTAACCAATGCACCCTGGGAGATCTACTACAGCGGACATGCTTCAAAGCACAAGTTTGGGTGCGTCTTTGCAGTCAGTGAAAGACTTCGTCGCTCTGTCATCAGTTTCGAACCAGTTGACATGCGGCTAGCACGCGGCTCAGTGTGGTACATGTCTCACGTTCTAGTACACGTCGAAAGCTAAGTCCTCTGAAGCCTACACTGCTAAACTCACCCAACTGCTCAGTGAAATTTCACCATTACCTTCTCGTGTATGCGAACAGTGGAAACATAGATCACACTCCATGAGTTGGTAAGGAACATGCACCAACTTCTCGGCAGAATATGGTCCGACGAAAGCATGCCCAAAGATTGGAATCCAAGTGTAATTTTCCCACTTTTTAAAAAGGAGTGCAAACTGCAACTAACTACCGAGGGATCAGTCTTCTTCCCATCACATAGAAGAGATTCTGTCGTGCATTATTTGTGAAGCCGCTTATTAGCACTCTGATTAGACCTTATCGGTGTGGCTTTAGACCAGCGATGGTCGAAGACATTTCGCTATTTACACATATACGAGCCGAACGCATGCCGAAGCTGGGGAGAAGACAGCAAAAAACCTTTCAGTCGCTGACTAGCCTTTAATGCTGTCATCCAATTTCAAGGCGCTTCATTTTCGCACACCAATACACTCTCAATTTTTGGCCTCGCTCTCTCACGACAAACCCTAAAAAAGACCTATAAGAGATATATCAAAACCTACTATCTTTTTGTTTATTACACTGTGACACATTTTTGAATTTTGATCGCGTCGAGACAAAAAAATTCTGAAAGGGTATAAAACCCTGTCTTGGTTTGGTCTGATCAGCTGCCGTTTTAATTTTATTGCACTTTGAACTTTTCAGCTTCAGATTAGGACTAACGATTCCATATCTCGTAAACTATTTTGAATTTCGCTTTTAAGTCTTCAACAAAGTTGTTGCTCTTGGCTTGGCCTACAAAACATTTCTTGTTATCAAAAAAATTACATCTTCATACTCAAAATTTCAAAAAGTTTCTCAAAAAAACCAAGATTTTACCACTTTTTTACAGTTTTTCAACTTCATCTTGAACCCCGTTCAGATTTGGACAAGTAGTATAATACAAAGTTGTAACTTAGACCTAAATAAATAAACTGTTAGAACGAACCAACTTCATTTAATTACTCTTTCACATAGTTATAGTACCTGTAACTGTCATAAAAACTGGAAAAAAATCGAATATTTTAGGTAAAAAAATTCCATTTTTTTAAGTATAATTTTTAAGTTATGTTTTCTTACTATTTTCTTGATTTAATACAAAACAATCGAAATTTTTGACTGTGTCAGCCAATTGGTACCAAAAATTGCCATTTTTCGAGTTTTGGTTCCAATTTTATATGCTTAAGGGGCCGTAACTATACGAAGGACCAATCGAATGAAGTTGGTATGTTCCAATCATTTGTTTATTTAAGTCCAAGCTACGTTTTTGTCCTGCATTGCTTAATCAAATTCGTTACAGTTTTCAAGACAAAGTGAAAAAACAGTACAAAATGAAGGGAAAACATGATGATTTTAAGACATTTTTGTAATTTTGAGTATAAAGATGTGACTTTTTTGACTTGCTACTTAAGAATGTTTTGTAAGCTTAGCGAAGAGCAACTACTTCCTCTAAGACATCAAAACGAAATTCCAAATAGTGTACGAGATATGGAGTGGATGGGTTTAGCGGTAAACGAAGACAAGACGAAGTACCTAATATACACGGACAAGAAGTCTACGCGTATTGGACAATCTGTTACAATGGGAGAGTATAACTTTAAGGTTGTAGAGGATTTTATCTACCTAGGAACGATGATAAACAGCGACGAGCCTGGAAATCCGAAGAAGAATTACTCTATCAAGCCGATGCTTCTACGGGCTCAGTAGGGAGTTCAAAAGAGCAGAACCTTCTCTCGAAGAACAAAAACAGCGGTATCCGAATCGCTTATCATCCCAGTACCTGCAATCCAGCGCAGAAGCATTGACATTGATAGCAGCGGATGAGGCAGCGATTGGCGTGTTCGAACGAAAAATTCTACTGTGACCATGTGGCAGCGGCGACCAGCCAACTGAAGACAAGAAGCACTATTTCGACAGCAACCAGGCAGATTTTCAACAGAAACAGTGATTCGAGGCTTTTTGGGCAAGTGTATCGCACACACACAAATACAGCATCTACAGCTTTCACTCAAACACAGTTGCGATTCACAAAATGCGATTCGACGATCATGTAGAAACAGACACATGGAAAAGCACACAGCTTGCGATCGTCGAGAAAACTTCGCTTCAACCAGAACTTGCTCATTCGCAGCCGGCAGCAGCAGCCAAGGTATAGTATTTCCAATAGAATTTCTCTTGGAAATTGTGAAACAGAAACGCCAAACACACACGTTCACACTCTGAAAAAATTCGCACCTACACACATACATTCAAACTCTGCCAGCGACGCCAATACACCAGGGTTCGGAATCGCTCTTTGCTCGTAGCTCTCGGGAGCCAGCTCTCGCTCTCAGCTCTCGACACTCGGCTCTTGGCTATGAGCTGTGAGCTACAGCTCGTGAGCCGGGAGCCATCAAACGGCTCTCGGCTAGTGAGCCAGAACACTCGGCTCTGAGCTGTGAGATACAGCTCGTGAGCTGTGAGCCATCAACCAGCTCTCGTCTCGTGAGCCACAGCTCTCGGTTCAAAGCTGGGAGCCACAGAATGTGTAGCGAAAATCGCGAAATAATACCAAAGAGGATAAAAAATAGTAATAATGAAAAAGGTTAATGCCAATCAAGTGAAAAATCATGCCAGGATCAATGCATAAGTCCAATTTGCAGCTAAGGGATCTCCATGGTAATAAAACCGCTAAATACTTAAGAAACTTCTTTTCAAGACTACGTATGAACACACATAACTACATTACAATGATAATGACAATACTGAACCGCGATAAATACCATGGATGACCAATAATTAAAAATACAGTCAAGATCATAGAGATTGTTTCTAACCACTTTCCGTGACTGACAAATCATTAAATCGCCGAAAAATACCATAGAGGATCCAAAATAGTAACAATGCCAAACAAAATTTACTACCAATCAAGTGAAAAACCATGCCAGGATCAATGCATAAGCGCAATTCGCAGTTAAGGGATCTCCATGGTAATAAAACCATGGATGACCATGGATGGAGTAAAGAATATATTTGTAAATAAGTCTTGCGGTATTTCCGCAAGCTTGTCTTTGCAAGCGCGTAGTTCTAGTTGTATTCGTCGCATCGGTTCACGCTAGAGCTTTTTGGAAAGCTCTTTTCACGCGCTAACACGTGTTTGATTTATTGTTGTTTGTTTTTAGTCGTTCGTGAGTTATAGCGTCGCAAACATGGAGCAAAATAAAGAGAAAATACGGCATATTTTACAGTACTACTACGATAAATGCAAATATGCATCTCAATCAAATTTGTGCAGTTTATGGACCCGATACAGTTTCCATTTCCACCGCACAACGATGGTTTCAACGTTTTCGTTCTGGTGCAGAGGTGATCGAAGAAGCGCCACGGTCCGGAAGGTCTGTCGTCGAAAATTGCGATAAAATCGCTGAATTGATCGAAAGAGACCGGCATAGTAGCAGCCGTAGCATCGGCCAAGAGCTGGCCATGAGTCATCAAACCGTTATAAACCATTTGAAGAAGCTTGGATTCAAAAAGAAGCTCGATGTATGGGTGCCACACGACTTGACGCAAAAAAACATTTTTGCCCGTATGGATGCATGCGAATCGCTTCTGAATCGCAACAAAATCGACCCGTTTTTGAAGCGGATGGTGACTGGCGATGAAAAGTGGGTCACTTACGGCAACGTGAAGCACAAACGGTCGTGGTCGAAAAGCGGTGAAGCTGCCCAGACGGTGGCCAAGCCTGGATTGACGGCCAGGAAGGTTCTTCTGTGTGTTTGGTGGGATTGGCAGGGAATCATCCACTATGAGCTGCTCCCCTACTGCCAACAACTGGACCGCTTGAATGCAGCACTCATGCAGAAGAGGCCATCTTTGATCAACAGAGGCCGATTTGTCTTCCATCAGGACAACGCCAGGCCACACACATCTTTGGTGACGCGCCAGAAGCTCCGGGAGCTCGGATGGGAGGTTCTTTTGCATCCACCGTATAGTCCGGATCTCGCACCAAGTGATTACCACCTATTTCTGTCCATGGCGAACGAGGTTGGTAGTCGGAAGTTGGCCACAAGAGAGTCCTGTGAAAATTGGCTCTCCGAGTTTTTTGCCAATAGGGAAGCGAGCTTCTATAAGAGGGGCATTATGAAGTTGGCATCTCGTTGGGAACTCGTCATCGAACAAAACGGCGCATATTTGACTTAAATCGCATTATTATAACCAATTTTATGAACAATTGAAAATTCAATAAAAATACCGCAAGACTTTTTTGACAACCTTATATTTAGACAAGGTAAATTTTCGTCTCGTCGATTTACTGTAAGTTTGGTTGACTGGCTGCGCGATCAAAAAAACCGAAATTTCCTTTCTGAAAGCTTAATGACATAAAAAATAGAGACACTCCTCTCTAGCTCTAATAAAGCTTGAATACCCTTGCATCTCGATGATTTTAAATGATTTTCATTCCACAATTTCATTCATTCGACCGATTGTTCCTGTGGCAGCCATATGCTACAGTCAACCGATTTGGACCAAACTTAGCAGAATTATAAGGAAGCATATAACATTTAAAAAAAATGGAGTTTTGGAGCGATAGCATTAATAACAAATAAGTGTTTCTTATTAAGACTATTTCTTAGACCTATCATTTATATGGCAGCTACAGCTGCGGCAAAAATAATAGCACCATGACATACATTTTTCTTTATTGATCATTTGTTTAATAACTATTCATATATTTAACTTGTTTAAGGCTTTTATTTTTACTTTAGGCTCTAATTTATCGAAATACAATGCAAGTGTCGTCGATAATAACATGAAATTGAAATATTTACATTAAGAATGTGAACGTTGAACATTTTAGGCGGCAACAAAAATAGCACTACTTCAAAAATAACTTAAGAAAACGGAAAAAAAACGAAAAAAAACCGCGAAGTTCTGGAATATTTGTATTCATTTGTATTCTTTATCGATATAGTGTATTAATATTTGGTTGTAAAACCTTTGGCAGCAATGACAGCAGCACAACGTCTCGTCATAGAATTGACCAAATTTTGGCACCTTTCCCGTGGAATACTGCTCCATGATTCTTGAATGATAGCCCAGAGCTCCTGATTATTCCTTGGTTTTGCATTGGAAACATATTTTTTTACATCAGACCAAAGATTCTCTATCGGGTTTAAGTCTGGAGACTGAGCAGGCCAATCCATTAGGTGAAGGGATCTGTCTTGAAACCACTTACGAGCTTTCTTGCTGGTATGTTTAGGGTCGTTATCCTGTTGGAAGACCCACAACAACGGCATTTCGTATTCCGCATAAGGCAGCATCACTGTTTGCAAAATATCGCAATAGACATGTTGATCCATAATACCTTTTATCCAATGTATTGGACCCACTCCGTAATAAGAAAAGCATGAACAAACCATGATACTCGTTCCACCGTGTTTTATGGTCTTGCAGGTGAAACTCGGGCGGTATTCCGAATTGGGGGGTCGCCGTACATAGGATCGAGATCCTCTTCCTCCAAATAGCATGATTTTGCTTTCATCCGACCATAGGATGTTTCTCCACTTTTCTGCCGGCCAATTCAGGTGCTCTTTGGCAAACTCTATTCTTTTTGCCACATGCTTCGCATTCAAAAGTGGAACTTTTCTCGGACTACGGGCACTTAATTTATAATCTTTTAAGCGATTCCGAACTGTCCTAATGCAAGCCGATATGTTAAGCTCCTTCTTTAGCTCAGTAGCCGGCTTAAAGGGGGCCTTCTTGCACTCGCGAAACAGTCTGTTCATCAGCAAATTAGACATTGCGACTTTTCTACCGCGTGTTTCTGGTTTATTTTTATAATTTAAGGCATTACTAATCATTTTATTGGAGCAACCGACGATTTGTCCCACCTGAGCGTAGGTGTTGCCTTCCTGGATAAGCTTTTTAAGGATTTCCCTCTTTTCATCACTACAATGCTTTCCGCGACCCATAATTAATAATTTTTTTGAACTTAATGATAGTGTGGCGACTCGACTTTGCAATACGACGCATTTACTGTCCGCAGACACAACAACAATCATCATGTCGCCGAACACCTGCAGTCTGTTCCTCGGAATCTCAAAAAATCCGTTATCAGTGCTATTTTTTTTGCCGCTCTGTTTTGCACTTCGTTTGCTGAGATGCCTTATACAGAAAAAACCGTTAGCAAATTGAGCATTAACACATTACTCTCAGAGAGATCACATGTAAGCCTATACTGTACAACAAAATTATTAAACCAATTACAAAAAAAAACAAAAGATGTATTGCATCAAAGAATTTTATATGACGCAGTGCTATTATTTTTGCCGCAACTGTATATTAAACAGTTGTCCGATTTTCATAAAACTTGCTAGAATTATGAAAAAGCATAGAAAACTAATAAATACGAGGTTTTTGGGACGTTTGCATTGAAAACAAAAAAGTTTTTCTGACTAAGACTTGTTTTTCGGCCGACCGTTCCTATGGCGGCTATATGCTATAGACTTCCGATCCGGCCGGTTCCAACAAATGTACAGCGTATAAGTACCTATAAACTTTGTACAAAGTTGAGTAAAGATAGCTTCGAATCTAACGGAGGAGATGCATGCAGGTGGTGGGGGTGGCGTGGTCACACCGGCAAAAAAATAAATTCGAAATTTGCTTATAATATAAACAGCAAATATTTGAAGTTTCAACTTTCTATCTTTATTTTTAGAGTTTATGCCAAAAAAAAAAGGCAATTCAGCCCAATGTGCGCTGCCCACGCCTGCTGTTCACGTGCCGAAAACATTCCACGCCCTGCAGCGGTCTACTGCTTTTTACACTGCACTCAGCCGACTTTGCACCCTAATGTAACCGATTTCACGTTGGCTTATCATCCGACCAATTTTTCAGATCTTACATTGTACGCAGCCTGCCAAACAATCGTTCCTACTTTTGAAAGTACGTCGCGCAGCTGAATATGGATCTTCATCACATCTTTCATCATCGCCAATGTTCATGCACAACGATTACCATAACTGATCGAACACAAGCAACCTGCTACAACTCGAGACGCTCTTTTTTGGTAATTAATGCCAGTCTTAGTCTACTTACAAGTTCTCGATCTCAACACAAAGTTCACTACAAGTGGCAAACAAAGTCTACAACGCGTGGCAAATGAAAGTCTCTACTCGGGGTACACTACCCAGTACGAATGACTTTGCAACCTCAACCCTGCTTGGGCGAACTTCCTAATCGACGCCCACTCGAAGCAAACGGCCTTAACGCGAGGTTACCATCGACGCAACTACGCAAATCTGCAAAATAATTTCATAATAACAGCTCTAAATTCTGCAAATATTTCAAAATATATCTTGTTCTCACTTTTTCATTGCAATTTAACTCAAAATTACAATTTCTCTGATTTCCATTTTTCTAGTCAACACTTTTAAAAACTCACCAATATCCAAACTAGCCATATCCAGCAAAGGCCAATCCTTGCGCTGTGGTGTGCTCTTGCTCTTTTTGCTGCTTGATGAACCTGATGTACCTGATCCTGAACCAGCTCCAATGCTGGATCTTTTGCTACCCAATATCGGCTTGACACTAGTAGCTGGTGCCGGAGTCGACACATCCATGCCATCAAGAACCACCAACTGTCTGGGCAATTTATTCATATGCACTGCACGTACATTCTTGACATAACCATCATCGAAGAGCACCTCGTAGGTGTCATTTCCCAAGAGTTTTTTAATTGTGCCTGGAAATTTCCTGGGACCGGACCAGCGTGCCATGCATTTCTCCTCCAGCTCAAATAGGGGAAGTGTACGCTGAACACGTTGTCTCAAACGTTCCGATTTAATGGTCAACCATTCCTGGTTACTGCCACCGGTTGAGGGGGATGTCTTGAGCTTGCTACTTTTATCGAAGCGCACCAGCAGAGTTTCTTCCGTTTCGTTTACTTCCATAATGCGAGCAGGGAGCCATAAACCATCTACCGATTGGGCCTCCAAACGTGCTCCAATGGACAGATTTGTGGGGTTACAGTATTTTGGCGTTGGTGAGTCATTGGAGAGGGGCGAACTAGTGTCAGGCGTAGAAGCGACAGTTCCGGCCTCACTTATGGCCGCCGCAGCAGCAGCAGCAGCTGAAGTACTGGGCAGCTCCTCATCAGTTTTAGGTAAACTCTCCGTAAGCTCTTCAGTTTTTACTGTGACTGCCGTTTCCTTATGCTCCTCCTCTTTGGCCTTGGCCTGGGCTGCAGCTGCCGCATTTCTTTCCGCCGTCTCCGCCAGAATTTGTTCCACAATTTGATCCACAGTGGCCTTGATTACATCCTCATTGGCCGAAGTGGTTGCTCCGCTGCCGGCCAATCCCGAGGTACCCTCTACATTGGCTTGCTGCAAGGCCCGATGATCGGCCTCAATTTCAGAGGTCTCCATTTTGCCCCAGGGAAAGACGGTGGGGAAGACACGCGGCTTAAGCAAATATTTGCCATTTCGAATGGTATTGAAGTCCAAACGACGAAAGTGCCTTGAACAGACCAAAACACTTTTCGTGATCTGCTTGTCCAAGCTAATGCGTGAGTTTTTGATCCAAATTGCCCGTATGACAGGATCCTGCGGGAACGAGTGGTAGGTGACGCCATGGTGTTCAAGCAGACGGGATGTTGACGGACAATTGGCCACACAGCAGCGACGCCCCATCTTCGCCAGATTTAACTGCGGTGATTGGTTAAATGTTAAAAATGATTTACATTTGAAGGCTTTTTCATACGCACGCTTTTTACTTGTATTTGTTAGTTGAATAACAATTTATAAGCAACCTTAAAACAAACAATATGTCACGACGACGCAAAAACTCCAAAGGAATAGTGTGACCGTATATGGCCATCTAAATCAGAGAAAACATGCAGACACCAGTGACCAGTGTTGCCAACTGTTGTAGCTCCAAAGTAGCTAAATCGATGGTTAAATAAAGCTAAAAATGACAAAGCGTTACAAATGTTGCTTAAATATGGGCTTATTTCTACAGAATGAATTGGTCAGTGTGATCGTCAGTGTTAACTGGACAATGTTGTGTTGCAAACAGACTAAAAGAGCCGCCTTATGTGACGTACTCTTTTGTTACACATGTAAAAATTGGTCCTTAAACTCGAGCAAGTTCCTTCTGGCATAGTTTTTAACAACTGTTTATATCAAATACCGAACCTAGGAACCTTAATCATAGATTTTGACCCGGAAAATGCCCGTTTTCATTTATATCTTAAGTTTTCCGCTATTATTTTGAAGATTGTTTCTCATTTCATATCAAATGCATGTTGATTTTATTATTTAATGTTGAGAAACATAATTTAAGAAATATTTAAGAAACCTTTAGGCAATGCTGTACTTTCTTTTTCGGAAATCTGGCTACGCCCCAGCCAAATGCTTAATTAATCCTGTTGCCGTTTTCAAGCTAATGCGGAATCGGAATTGTTAAAAGCTACATTTCCGAAGAGCATTTGTGTTATGCGGCTTTTAACTTACCATTTCTGTTTGTATTTGACTGTTTTTTAGCCAAATGTCTGGGAATTCGGTTCTTTAAAAATTCCGATTGATAGAATTCAAAAACAGGAAGGTATGTTATTATGTAATGTAAAAATTTTATATCGATTTTGGATATATGCTATTGATATTGTTTTTAGCTGGTATTTTTATCAGTCTAGCAAAACAAAATTCAAATTGCTTTTAAAAAGGCTGTTGCATCTGAATTTTTGCACTTACGAATTTGCCAGAAAATGGCAACAAGTTTTTTCAAATTAGCTAGAATTTCACAACAGAATGTTTTCCGGCTGTTGACCTTACAAAATGGCTATAACTTGTCAAGAAAATGCTAAATTGGCAGCACTAAGTATGACCGTATGCCGGCAGCGCGAAAATACCAAGCAAATAGAGATGGCAGTTTATTTCGATAGTATCGACACCAGCATGCTGCCAACTTGCGTCAAGCCAACTACTTGACAGTGTGACCGTTCTGGGATATTGCATTAAATCGTTTTTTTGTTTTGTATTCAAATTTAAAATCTTTATAGTGCGCCGGAGGGGGTTAAGGTTTTAAGGGCGAAAAATGGCATAATATAATGTATATTTTTTGGAGATGTGATTTATGTCGTTAAGAATTACATCTAATGTATTTTTGAAAAAAATTTTGAATTTAAAATATCAATAAATCAAAAAGTCCGTGACTGCGAATCTTCGGAGGCACCTCAAGAAAAATATTTTTTAATTGATGATGTGTTTTTTGATGTATGTATGATGGTGAGCAGGTCATATTTGGAAACTGCTAAGAAAAACGTTCTCAAATTTTAAATGAAATCCCAATTCTTTTTTTTTTGTATTTTTATATCCAAAAAACCAAATATTTTTTATCTTAGAACAAAATTAGCTTGCAAAGAAAAACCTCTTGCTGAATTGTAAAATCGTGAAAAGAAACTAATGAACGCAAGTATCAACATTTCCTTACAATGTTTATTTCCAGATGGAGATGAAAATTTAAGGGAAATAATGATAAGTGACAAATATTTAATCTGAAAATTACTTCATTGATCCTTTTGACGAAATTCCAAGATTTCATCAAAACTTTAATGTTTTAAAGTTGTGGGAAAACTATCATTACACACTGGTTCCTCTTCTGAGGCAGGTAGAAGAATAAAATTTAAAAAAAAAATCACTATATATATTTGAAGTATGATAGAAGTTTAAAATTCTGTTTGAAATTGTATCTACATTCTTTAATCAAGTGGTTGGAAGGCTAAAGTTCACTAGTATGTAGTAGTATGTTGTTTTTATTGTGTAAAGATAAAATATTGACAACATAGTGATTACAGATTATAGCTGGCATTACAATAATAAAAACTGTAAGTGTTATACAACAATGGTTTAAAATATGCTAAATCTACACGAAAATTTAGATTTTCAACCCATTATATTTGTTTTGTCAGGACTTGATTTGTAAAGTCCCACAACTTATCTGGGTAAAAAACGTAGTTATAATGTTAAAGGAGTACTTTTTAGATTATATGTAAGATTTTTTGTGAAACTAGCTTATGGAGTGGTGGGGTGTGCTTCAAAATGTTGGCCGCATAGGGTTAAGATTGGCGGCGAATTGGCGGGAGTAGCTGAGGGACAAGGTAGAGGTGAAGACGGATTCCAGGGGCAGCGCTCAGGAGAGCGCAACGGGGGAAACCGTTGCATCTGCTGAAAAGAATGGCCGTGTTCACTAGAAATATTGATCGCTGAGCAAATATCAGAAAAAAATTATACATCTAAAAGGATCTGCTGAACGCAGTGCTACATTTTCCCCCAAAGTCACTCAAAACAAAAAAATCGGCCCGCCGCACGCCTTAAGCGTTAGCACTTTTTTAGAAGCGTTAGAAGGCGTTAGCTGCAGTAGCGCTTGCAAAGAAAAAGAAAAAGTCGACTAGGATGCAAATCGTGATCAAAATGGAAGACCACGGTGTTTTTGGGCAAACTCCGAGACTTGAAGCACTGGCCACGGAAACACCAAGTGGGAGTTTTTCGACGAAATGGAAACCATTCTACGTAATAACCTGGCAGTAGCAGGTGAGGAGGAGAATATTGAGCAGCTATTGTCATGGGAAGACTTTGGGCTTGCTTCTACCTTAAATGACTGGCGTAACAGCAGCTCGATGGTAGAAGATGACGCTATCGCAGTTGAATCCAGCAGCGCTCCGGTGGAAGAGCAATTGGGCTGTCCCATCCGTAATAAACGGAAACGGAAGGGTGCTGTAGAAAATGAACGTTACTACGCCAATAAAAAGGCTATCGAAGTGAAGGAGTCCCGTACTGTAGAGCTAAACAAGCTACGAGAGGTTCTGCAGGAGTCCAACAAGTTGCAAGCTGAGCGCAACCAGCTTCTAAACCAGTATCTTTCCAAAGCACCCCAATAAGACATATAATAGTTATAATTAAGTTAGTCTATAATGAGAACTGAATCTCTTAAAATGTTCCTTCACCAAATGTGCCGCTAAATAATAAAAATACATAGAAATATAAGTGACTAATGCGCTGAATTGATACATATGTATAGAATTAGGTGCGTTAACAAGTCTTGCAATTTCCACGCAATTTCCTTTAATAATACATGATTTATTTTTCTATGCACATATGTAGGTTAATACAACAAATCTTTTATGAAATCCCGTTTTCGCGATCCCTCTAGTGAGGCTGTCTGTTGAGGCTCATCTCCATCCCATTCCTCAAATTCACCGTTAATTAAAATAAAATTATGAAGCATGCAACTGGCCATCTTCAAAATTTTCCTTTTTAATAATCCAAATGCGCGCTCAATAACTGATCTTATGGAAGAAAATCTGATATTATAATTAATTTGTGCTTCAGTGAGATGACCATTATCTCGAAAAGGTGTAAGCAGATGTACACTAAGCTGATAAGCTGAATCACCTATCAAATGCATGTTTCAGGATACGAGCGGATGATTATATATCGTTAAATGTTATATATGTTAAAGAAATCGTGTGAATTTCCCACTGATTGCTTTATTGGGATATGACATTAGTTTTTTATCAAGAACCACGTGGGAATTGGCTGCTCAGTAGATGCAGCTACTACTTGGAGAAGAGACTGAAATTATAAAATGAATTAGTCTAAGTATTTTTGTGTACAGTGGATTAAGTACCCCAAACGCAGTCCGAGACATCCTGAAGTGCTCTTTAAATTGGTCCATTTGGTAGTGGTTAACCGTAACTTTTTTGGTTTTTGGTTTTTAATTGGCGTCTGTGCAAACTATTCCCCTCTACTAAGTCGATCAAGGCCTTGTTTAACGAGGGCGCAATAATATCCTCAAAAAACTCTAATCCAAAAAACTCGTTCGACGGTAAACGGATTTTAAAAATATGTGCCCAATATTGGTATCGATAGACAACCACAGCTGGTGGTAGCAGTATCACTTCAAAGTAGCGTACTATTTCTGCATGATACCGTATCACTCGAGTTCAGCAGGAAGATCATTCAAAATGTATACATGATCAGGGAGCAAGTTATTCTGCTGAACAAGGCCAATGAGATAAAGGAAGAGCGGAGACGAGCGATCACGCTCACACGGCGAATGGCAACAACGGGACTTGGCGACTAATGACCGACAAATGCGCAGCCGAGCCGGACCTGTGGCTATAAAAGGACGCGCTGTTCGAGATGCAAGACAGTCGAGTGCAAGTCTAAGTGCGAGTCGTTAAAGCGAGTGTCAAGTCCCAGTGCTCGATTTCAAGCGAGTGCGAGTACCAACGCGAGTGAGTGGAGCAGAGGAACATCGAGGAAGAGCCCCGAAACGGAAGCCAAGGATCGTCGTGGGAGAAAGGCAGACTGAGTCCGAAGGAAAAACGTTGTTCAAGCCATCGAGCTGTGCGAGTCAAACGAGTGTCGGCGTAACTGAGCGATATCAGCCTGACGAAATCGTGGGGCTAGCGAGAAGGAGTAGGACGTTGAGCCGAGTGCCAGGAGCTAACCGGCGGGTTGCAAGACAGTAGCTGTGCTGTGAAACGAGAGCCGGTGAGCTTTGCGAACGGCAAGCGTGTTCGGGCGAATCGTGGTACCAGCGTTGTCTGAGACCTAATACAGAGAAGTGAAAGGAGTAACTTAAGTCTCGACTTAAGCCACCTAGCTCTAGCGACAGAACATAAGTACATCTAGCAGTAAGCCCAGTAAGGGAACCCATTATAACATTAAGCAATTTAAGGCCAATAAACAGGCAAAGAAACCGAAATCCCAACCGTCTTGTCATTTCCAACACCAACTCCGCAAAATAAATTTGTTGGAGCAAGCCAGCAGAATTAATAGGTTCGTTACAGTTTAGCTTTTCTACACGCCGTGTTTACTTTTCTCATTTCAACACGTGGCATGTAGTTTTTCCGCATTGCCCGTTTACATTTCTCATTTCTACATGCGGCATGCAGAAAAGCTACATGCCACGTGCTGAAATGAGAAAAGTAAGCGCGGCATGTAGAAAAGCTAAAGCAGCCTTTACACTTATCATATTTCTCTAAAGAGTCGGTTGTCAAAATTCTCTAAAGAGAAACTTATTAGAGAATCTATGATTAGCTATTACACTTTTAATAACAGAGAATCTTGAACTAGCAGCCATGCTCCCATTTTCGCTTTCGTAAAAATTTTGCGATTTAAAGTACAAATTTGGTACAAAAACCGGTTTGAAATCGTAAAAGTTTTGCGAAAGCGAGAATGGGAGCATGGCTGTAGATAGCTAGTTCAACGAATGCAGTACTGGTTCAACAATTTTTGACACAAAACTCAAAAGAAAAAAAGTAAGACTAGTTTGCGTGAAAATGGATAACAATCAAATAAACGCATTAACATAAATGGTTGCGGTTTTGGCTGAAGACAAAATGGATGATCCGGGACCAAAAAGAAGACGACATTGTTTCGACTTTTGCGTCGCTGTAAAGGCAGACATGCCGCAGCGTGTCTTACGTGAGCTCCAGTACGAGGACGACGAAACCTTCAGAAATTTCAATCACATGAACAAATCAACTATTCACAAGTTGCTTGAGTTTGTAAGACCTAAATTTCAAAATGAGGATACATTATTAAGAGAAGCCATTCCCACACAAACACGGTAAACAAACAACTACATTTTCCAAACATAGCTAAAGTGTTGCTCTTTCAGCCTTCTTGTTACACTGCGATTTCTGCGATCTGTTGCATTCAGAATTTTCCAACCGACAATTTCCAAAATTGTGCCAGAAGTCATCAATGCAATTCGTTCATCCTTTTACAGCATATAAAATCAATCGCTTCTAAAATTAAGTTTAATTTTCTAGATGCCTCAACCACAGCAGGAATGTCGAACCATTAATCAAAATTTCAACAAAATGTGGAAATTTCTTTTTTGTCTCGGTGCAAAATTCCCCTTTTTAACCATTTTTCTTTAGCTGGCAAAGATATTGCATTTCGAGCTAGAATAAATGACGGGCCATTTTATTAAAATTAGAAGGGATTCCACAGTATGGTGATTCTTGCTCTGGTAGATGCAGAGTACTGTTTAGTTTATGTTGATATTGGCTGCAATGGAAAAGCAAACGACACTGCTGTTAACGGCAATTCCACGCTATGAACAGGCATTGAAGATAATCGTCTTAATTTCCCGGATGATGAAGTTTTACCTGGCGGTTCAAGGCATGTGCCATTTGTTATAGTTGCCGAAGATGCATTCAAATTAACCACTCCAATGACATACACTGCTCGCCACTTGAATAGGACACCTCTAAAGTCGATTTTCTATAGTTAATTGCTGCTAAACCAAGCCATCTAGGAAAATAATTTTTGTTTTCTTATAAAGTTTGTTTAAATGTAGTAATTAAACGAAAATTACAAAATTATTCAAAAGTTGTAAGTATACAAAAAACATTATTAACCAATAAATAACAAATTTTGGAGTCTTCATTTTGCACCACTTGAATAGGACACTTTATCTAAAAACCATTTAAGAATATTTCAATCCTTTTCAAATAACAATATTACTTAAATAAGAAATTACTAATATGTTTTTAAACCAAAAAAAGTTTTTAATAGTGTGTTGAGCCTCCTTTTTTCTCCAAAACCTCACACATTCGGTCTGGAAGGGATGCATACAATTTTCCCAAATAATTCAACGATATCGAGCCCCATGCTGATTTGATAGCCGCAATTAGTTCGGGAACGCTCGAATATTGATGACCTGATCCATATACTTCACGTGTTAGCCATCCCCACACATTCTCAATGATATTCAAGTCCGGTGAATAGGGTGGCCAGTTTAATAACTCCACGTTTTGGCTCGCTATATACGATTTAACAATCCGGGCCGTATGTATAGGGGCATTATCATGTTGATAAATCCATTTTAGATTTGCAAAAAGAGTTTGGAAGTGTGGAAAGGCCTCTTTCAATATACCATTATAACACAACGCATTCATGGTGGTTGGAATAAATTTAAGCTCACAGGTGCCATAATAGGAAATGGCCCCCCATACAATAAAACCTCCAGCACTGCTGTGCAACTTATCAAGATGGTGTGGTTCTTTTCGAAGATCATGAAAATAGAAGCTGTAGCCATCGGGACCCTCCAAATTAAACTTTTTTTCGTCCGAAAAGACAACACGTTGCCACTCCGAAGTCCAGGTGACATGTGCGCGCGCGAAATCAAGGCGTTGTAACTTCCGAGCCGGGTTAAGAGGTGGCTTCTTCTTGATTTTTAGTCTCTTCAGGTGTGTAGCATTATTAATAACACGACGCATGGTTGTCAAACTTGCTTTAACGTTGCATTTTTCCCTTATCTTGGCCAAAGAGTCGTGCGAATTGGAAGCTTCTCTCAATATAAGTCGCTTGTCCGCGATGGTAAGCACACTGTGGGTGCGGCCCTTCATGTTTTTACCATAATTAGCCTCATTATTTAAAAAATTTGTTATGGCGTGACGGCTCCTGTCGACTTTTTTGGCTATTTTGGCAATAGAAAGGCCAAAATCCTTGTAAGCTTGGATTTTTCCCTTCTCCCACGCAGATAATGAAGTGCCACGCCCCATTTTAATTTTTTTTAATTTTATATACACTTCAATTAAAGCAAAAAGTTTAAGTAAACCAAAATTTGTGTGCACGTGTCAACGATGCCGACCAAATAAAATGCATGTTCTATTCAAGTGGCGCAAAAATTCAATGGAATTGAATGCTCACATAAAGTGCAAACAACTTTATAACGGTTCTATTCCAAAACTTGGAATATACCAGAAAGAGCGAAGAATGCTTGCACAAAGATAATATGCAAAAAATACCGTTATTCTACCATTTCGTTTTCGAGTTACGAGCAGTTTTAAAGAGAGCATACAGGGTGTCCTATTCAAGTGGCGAGCAGTGTATGTTATCATCTTTCAAAGTTCTCAATTTAGATTAATCGAAAAATAAAATCGAGTATATCGAATAAAAATGTTGTTTATTTTTTGGGAAATGGCAACGCCATAAAATTGACAGCATTGTCTCAGCAGAGTTACTTTTATCAAATAGAACAGGTTCTATTTCATCATATTTGTCTAAAGAGAGGGCAAAAGTTTCTCGTCAGAGTTATATGTTTGCCTCTTATAGTGTAATACTATAATATCGTGTCTTTAGAGATACTCTTTAGAGATATATGACAAGTGTAAAGACTGCTTAAGCAAAAGTAATGGGTTGAATATCCCGATCAAAACATGTAGAAAACCTACATTTTCGTGTAGATTTTGCATATTATTTTTCTCTCTGTATTATTATTTATTACAAAAATGACAACCCACCCCAAATATCAAAATTGTTTTCTCATGTTTACAAGTCGAATGTTTTTTTTTTATTATTATTTTAATTTAAACAAATCATAAATTAATACAAAATTAATAAAATTACACTAAATTGAATGAGAGACGTGAAGCGTGATGTAGACACTTTGACAGATTGTTACAAAAAGAAAACAAAACATAGTATGACATGCAGCTGTAGAAGTAGATAGCATGGAAATTGTCTGTTTTTTCTTTTTTTTTTTTGGGACTCTCGCGCAATCCATATAAAAATATCATTTTTGGTTTATTTGGAGGCTGCAACAACTAAATACAACAATCCCCCCCTTCCCATTTCAACACGATCAGCTTAAATGCGCAAATTGGGATTTGTGTAGCGCACATACTTCAACAGAGCATCGTTCTCCTCGCAGACAAACGATTTCTTATGATGACAGGCCACATCATGCCAGTTGACACCATCATTGTAGAATTGATTCAACAGAGCCAAACAGTTTTCGGGGGCACCGTTCTGCTTGAATTCACGATTATCGGGCTGGGGCAGGCCAATGCCACCGGTGGGTGACCAATCGCCCTGAGAACGCTCAGTGGTGGGTGCCAACTTTTGTAGTGTGGCCGTCCAGAACCATCCATTGATATTGGTGGGCTGCAGATCGGGACGCTCACAGCCCTTGAAGTCGCACAAGCGGCCACTGGTCCAGATGTATTTTACCTGCAAAAAAATATAGAGAAAATTAAGAGTTATTGATTTGGATGGAAGTATTTGAGATGGAATCGGATATAAATGTAGTTAATGAAGATCGAAAGTAATTAAAAAGCAGTCCAAAACTGTTTCAGCAGCATATCTCTTAAATTTTATGAGCTTTGAACCTAGAATTTCATTTGCATAAGTTGCCGGTTCCAGACTGGTTTGAAACCAATTCAAAAAAGCTGTTCAAAAGTGATTCAAATCATAATTTCAACATGCAAACAAAGAATTGTCGAAAAGTTAATTAGAAAAACAAAGAATTCAACTTCAAATGATGAGCATTTCAAGTTCCAATTTCGAAAAAGAAATTTACTTAAATTCAAAAATGACCCATATTTGGCCTGACTCATAAATACTATTTTCCTATAATTCAATCTTTAGTTCATTGCACTTTATTAAGGTTTCCCCACTTCCAATTTGCGCCTACGCCTGAAAATGTGTGGGCCACTTATGATTAAGCTGTAGAAATTTCTAAAGCTTAATAATATTGAAGACCAATTTGGGGCTTGTCACGCCCAACAACAACAACAAAAGCAACTATTGTTGTTGCCATTGAAAGCGAACCCATTTCTGCATTTCAAGTCGCGCCCTTTAAGGCCGCACCCGATCTCAACGGTCTGCTACCACAGCAACAGCAGTTGGTTCCATCCGTCACTTTCACCTGATGGGTCATAAAAATTTGTTATTTTATATATGCGTTTGTCTGTATGTAGACAGAGAGAGAGACCAGCAGCTGTGGTCTGCCCTTATGGAAAACTCCAATGAGCGGAAAGTTGAAAAATTTATGGACAATGATTTTACGAGTTTTTTTTTTTTTTTGGTTGATTGTAATTGTTGAATGGACAAAGCATTTAACTGAATGGCGGAAGTTCAAATAAAGTGCACCTGTTGCATTTGGTAAAAGCTAAAGTAAAGTTGAGTTAAACAAATTGCAGCTACGATTATGTACACAACCAATTGAATTCGAGGGAGAAAAGGTTTTTGGAGAAGATTAAATTAGAGACAAGAAAGGAAATGAATTGGTTTTATTTACTAATTTAAAGGCTATTAAAAACTGATTTGTATTAATGGTCAGACATTTCTAATTTATTTTAAAATTGTAATGTATTCACTTAATCTTAGATAAGGAAATCATTTCAAAGTGGGAATCCTCTTACTTATTGCTACCTTGATGGTTATTTCGATATACCGACAGTGCGTAAACAAAACAACAGTCTTTTATGTCGGCGGAATTAAGTCGTTGTCAAGAGATTTAGTCATGGCAACTGTATTCCGTTGACTTATCTCAGAACAAAAGAATTAAGTGACTATTTGTGGCGGAACTATGTCGTTTATGTCAGCGGAATTATGTCGTTGTCAAGAGTTTTAGGCATGGCAACTGTATTCCGCTGACTTTTTTCAGAACAAAAGAATCAAGTGACTTTTTGTGGCGGAACTATGTCGCTTATGTCGGCGGAATTATGTCGTTGTCAAGAGATTTAGTCATGGCAACTGTATTCCGTTGCCTTATCTCAGAACAAAAGAATCAAGTGACTTTTTGTGGCGGAACTATGTCGTTTATGTCGGCGGAATTATGTCGTTGTCAAGAGATTTAGTCATGGCAACTGTATTCCGTTGCCTTATCTCAGAACAAAAAAATCAAGTGACTTTTTGTGGCGGAACTATGTCGTTAATGTCGGCGGAATTAAGTCGTTGTCAAAAGTTTAAGGCATGGCAACTGTATTCCGCTGACTTTTTTCAGAACAAAAGAATTATGTGACTTTTTGTGGCGGAACTATGTCGTTTATGTCGGCGGAATTAAGTCGTTGGTCTATCTAAGTAAGTAGATTCATACCAAACTTTACAAATAGCAGAATAAAACCCACATTTAGCATGGTGGCTAGTAAAATATATTGCCCTAAGCCGAATTACGGCAAATAACAAAAATGATTAAACTAAAGTAATACACAGATAGATGATATGACCCTTATTAAAATGAACTTTTTAAAAATATCAAAAAAGAAGAAGAAAATAATATCATTCTGATACAAAATAATATCATTTACTTAAATTGATATTAAATAGCTTCAGAATGAAATTAAAAATGTAAAAATGATATGTTAAAAAATATTGATTTGAAATTTTTAACATTTATTCGATATCGGATATTTGCATATCGGAGTAAAATTGATATGAAAAAATATCAATTTTTTCAATGTAACTTACAACAAAATATCGATTCTAGCACCATAGTGCATCGAACAAAATATAAAAAAGAGAGCATACAAACAAAACTACACAGAAAAAATAATGATATGATTTGGGGCTCAATATTATATTTTTTCATATCAATAAAAAGCCGATATGTCACACTTGACATTGACCTGTCCGAAAATATCAAAGCGAAATTTTTGAACAATTTGAAAATAATATTTTTTAAGATCAAATTGATATTTTATAATTTTATTATTAAACAAAGAAAAAAAATGAATTGAACTATATATATGAACTATTATTTATTGTTTTATAGAAACAGAAAAAGAACGAATTTATAATTTTTTGACCCCGCCTTGACTAGCAGTGTTGCCAAATCAGCTTTTTCCCGTCATTTCTATTCCGGTGAAAAATTTAGAAACAGCGGGAAGCGGGAATTCTGCATTTTTTTCAGTTTTATTTTTATTTTGTATTCATTTGCAAAACTTGTAAGCAATTTGATAGTTTGTCATTAACGACCCCAATTGCCACCTTTTACGTTCAGAAAACAGTCATCACAAAGTGCTAGCCAAATTAACAGATCGTTTGACAAATTTGGCCTGGTTCCGGAAGAATGATACTTCTTGAGTTTACTGCAATTATTGCAAAGGCACAATATTTGAATGTAAACTTCAATAAACTTCAACTTTAAAAAAAATGGTTTGTTTCATCAGATACTAATAATATAATACAAGTAGAGGAAATTTGTTTTGAATTCGTTCTTGGGCCTCTCCTGTTTTCAATATATGTCAATGACCTGCCAAGCGTATTGTCAAAATGTTAGGTTCATATGTATGCGGACGATGTTCAGTTATATAATATGTTAGAAGACCCTTGTGTAAGAATAATGAATGTGTCCAAGTGTGCAATAGTGAATTATATAAAATATGTGATTGGGCTGAAAGAAATGGACTTGGACTAAACCCATGTAAGTCAAAATGCTTGGTTATCAGCAACAAATGTGTTAGGACTGACAACTTGCCACGGCTAACAATTAATAACACTTCAATAGAGTATATCGAGCGAGCCAGCAATTTTGGTTTAACATTTAATTCATCTCTTACATGGAAAGACCATATAATCAGAGTCACAGGCAAGATGTGCGGAATCCTCAGAAACCAATATCTGATGATGAACTTTCTGAAGGTTAAAATTAGGTTGCTGATAGCCAAGACTTTGCTTACCTCTGTTCTTTTTAATGGAGTTGAAGTTATTAATAATTGTGATTCAGAAAGCCAAAGGTAGCTTCAGGTAGCATTAAATAATATAGCACGTTATATATTATATAATATATAATCGAAAACGAACTGACAAAATATCCGATGTTTCTATAAAGATATTTAATTTACCCCTAGTACCTAAGTCTAGTTCTTTTACATAAAATAGTTTGGACTCATGAACCTTCATACCTGTACCAGAATCTTAATTTCAGTATGTCAAGAAGAACGAACAATATTATATGTAAATAAGAAAGAAAGTCGGTCAAGCCCGACTATAACATACTCTGTACCCTCAACGTCTCAGCTCGCATTTGCTCACGAGTTATACGCGCTCATCTCTAAGTATCACTCTCTCTCTCTCTCTCTCTCTCTCTCACTAAGATTGCCGTTCAATAGAATGCTGCGGTGGTGGGTGGGGTGGTGCTGGGTGTTTACTGGCCGTTTTTTGCTCATAACTTGAGTATCGTTCATCCGATCTTTATTATTCCTTCAGCAAATCGATAAATAATTTTGTTTACAAGGTATCTCTAGAAGGTACGAACGATCTATCTATGATATGACGTTTTTTCCAAATTGCGGGGGCGGGAGGGGGCGTGGCAAAAATTGAAAATAAACTTGATCTGCCTGCAAGTATTAGAAATATATGCCCCATACATGTCAAACCTCTATCTCTTACTATCTCTGAGATCTCTTCGTTCATACGGACGGACAGACGGACAGACAGACAGACGGACAGACGGACAGACAGACAGACGGACAGACGAACATGGCTATATCGACTCGGCTGTTGATGCTGATCAAGAATATATATACTTTATAGGGTCGGAAACGATTCCTTCTCCCTGTTACATACTTTTGCACAAACTTAATATACTCTATGTACCTTCGGTACAGAGTATAAAAAGTTAGGCTTGCATTATCAGAAAAGCATAAGAAACGCCACGCAGTTTAGGATTAAATTAGAATCGCACCTACGAACCACAAACCATCAAAACTAAAAGTAAATAAATAAATACAATATTTTTAGCTATTTATCAATGTTAAATATATGTAAAACTCAGATATGAATTAAATGTTTAGATTTAAGATAATACTTAAACATTTATGATCCATGTTTCAGTTCTAAATTTAACAACTTTTGTGACTAGCCCTTTAAATTATAAGTATAATGTACTTGTAGTGTTAGGATGATTAGCCAATAAAGAAAGAAAGAAGAAAGAAAGATTTATGTTTCACATGGATAGCGAATTAGAGAAATCTATTCGAGACTTGCTGCAAAAATTTCTAAGTTGACCTTATAAAGCAACTGAAGCTCAGGCACTGATCTACTTTTTTGATTTTCACAAAATTCATTGTATTAAGCTATTTACTTGATTTTAGTTTATCTAACTATTTCAGCATTCTTCAACAAATTGACATATTTTCGATTGACAACATTCTACGACCAAAAAAAAAAAAATTATTTTTACCATTTTGGAAGTATTTTTCGTAGAAGATATTCACAACTAAGGTTTAATGTAATGATATACATTAAGTACATAAAATGGGAGAACAACGATGAAACTAAAGTTTTGGAGTAAAGTAATCGCTTCCAAGGACTCTGGAACCTCGTTTGCGATTTAGATGTTGTTCTTGTCATGATCCAACGCTGAAGTTGAGCGTGTCTTCAGTCAGTTTAATATTGTAAAATCAAAACACAGAAATCTAATGAAGGTGAGCACGCTCAACTCAATAAAATGTATAAGATATTGGTTATTAGTGAAAGTGAAAATAAGAATTTAAATTCAAAATATACTATGTGTAGTTACAGACAGATACGGGTTACGTCGACATGCGGAATGCTGCGTTCATTATAAGGTCCTTTCTAGTTACCTTAAGCTAATAGGTACAACTGAGGCTTACGTCAAGAATGAGGACGAGAAACTTCATCACTCTGATGAGGTTTTAAATATATAATTGCATAAATAATATTAAAATTGTCGAAAATACAGGTTTTTTTCCCTCTCCATCTTGCCGAAAACGGATTTTTTTTCTCGGCCAAAGTTTTTCTCGGCCATCACTGTTGACTAGGGATCGAACCCGGGGGCATTTGCACGTTATAAATTAGCATGGCATCTTACCGCACTGCGCTATCGGGCATGCGTGTGGTCACATGGCTGAGAGCCTACTTATATATTTCTTTACGTCTCTTTCCTTTTTCGCATTTTCTATACCAGGGTTCCCCAAGCAGAGAGCGTGGAAATGTGACTGTGTCTCTCTCTAACACACAGTGAAGCATGACTTCGGCAAGCATTCGGTGCGAATTGGCGAGTATGTTCGTGCCCCAGGGGCTATCGCTGGGGAACTCTGTTCTATACATCCCTTTCCCCTTGCGAGAGTTTCGAAAATTAAATAGATATCCTTTTGACCTTTTCTAATATCATTTGATAAATTTATATTATTTATGGTTAATATGAAACTTTTTAGTTTAGAAATGATATGAAAAATATGATATTTAACGAAATGCCAAATAAACCAGCCCATTTCAAATTGATATGGATCTAATTTTTTTTCTGTGTATGCCTTGACGGGGACTCGAACCTACGCACTTTGGGGCCTCCGGCCGAAAATAAATTTTTTGACTGAAGCGATTGACAAAAGAAGTTAACTTTTCCGATAGAAATATATTCCAAACTAATCGATCCGAACTTATTTTCAGATCGTGTAACAAATATGACTGACATAGCTTCTCAAAGCATACTTTTTGCAAGTCTGCGAAGAAAATTTGCAGGTTTGCCCAAAACACAAAGTTTCGAATTGATTTGTCGCCAAACTATACCACCGATCATTATCATTTTGGTTTTATATGAAAGATATGTTTGTTCTTAATGTAAGAATATAAAAAAACATATACTCCAAATTTGACCAATTTTTCAACTTTGGTAGACTCATACTTAAAAAGTATCAAAAAGTGATGGGATTTATTTTGTAGATAAGTAGAGTAGTCACATCTCTACCTAATGTGTTGAAATTGACTGCTCTAGTCTGCCGATGAAGCTAATAACTGAACAGTGCACCTGCAGCTTACCCTGTGATCCAGCACATTAAAATGCAGTTCAAATTGTATAGAAAATTAAGGTACAGGTCATCAAACCAACTTTTTTAGGACTATTTGACATTCCGCTTGCAACTATTTAGAGATATATGACATGACAATTGTAAAGCCAGCTTTAGACTGGAAAATTACGGGTAAAATGAGAACACTGTGACACAGTTAATACTTGGAATCAGCTGCGGGAAAGATTTGAGATCGTGGATTTGTGGCGATTGGAACTATTAAAAGTTGAAGGAAAGAATATTAGTTGGGGATGGTGACCTTTTTGTTACTTCTAATGATTCTTGTTTGGCCGGCTCAAGGTCTGACCTTGAAGGAAAAACTTATGGAACTATTTAGTTTTGAAAATAGGTTTAAAAGAAATAGGTTCTGAGAAAGGTTCGGACTAATTATTTCAAAATGTTCGATTCGTTAAGAATCGAAACAAGTTCAAATTTTAAAATTCTAGTATTTTGTAAATTGATCAAAATTGGACAACCGTTTCTACTTGGTCCGAGTATATGTAGCTAAAGGTAGCAAGATGTTATCTACAAGTAATCAGCTATAAAACCAAATTATCTTCAACTGGTCAAAGTATATTTCTGATGGTGAAAGTGCAAGACCATTTTGAATTCCAGCCATAAGTACATATCTATCTGTACGTATGCAAATAGAATGTCCATTCACCTGCACCTGTTTGAATTTAAACGCTCTTTGATATAAGTCGATCAAACTTAATAATGAAAACTGCAACTCATCATCAACTTGTCGATTCAAAAAAAGAAAAGAAAAAAAGCGAAAGGTAACAAAACTGTTTAAATGTAAACAAAAGACTGACACCTTCAGAAAATTTGCCAATAATTTATGACGTCTGTTTTGTTAGCTGTTAAAATTGTAAATTTATCTTGCCATATTATGTCACATTTCGTTTGACAAGTTAAATAACTTTCGGTTAGTGGGGGATAAACACGTCTCAACTCAACTTAATGAGCTTAATTTGTTGTGATTTTCTGTCCAGATAAAATATAAAATCTGACATTAAGTTCAATGCAAAATTATTATTAAAAACAAAAAAAAAAACTTTCTCACTTATGCAATAACGCCCCAAGATGAGCAAGTGTCAAGTTTAGCAGTGATCAGTCAGGCAGCTCATCGCTTACGTGAGAAACCAAATTGCAATTGTTAAAGAAAACGAAAGTTAAGTTGAGGAAAATGTTAAACCTGTCGGAAGCTAAGCTTATTATTCATGGCTTCCATTTCATTTTACAAAACAAGGAAATGCAACCATCCTGAGCAGACCAAAGAAAATGATTTGGACATTGAACTTGAGCAAATGATTTCTGATTCTGAATTGTAGGTGATTTTATTTCATAGATGGTTTTAGTAAGAATTTTCTTTTATAGATTTTTGTTAAACTATTTTTTCTGTTTATCAAAGATTAAAGATATTACCATAAGCAGGTTATTTGTATAGCTGACTTATCAATAGCAGACTTTCGCTTCGAATGAAGTCTTGAGAATTACAAATCTCAAGCTTCAGGTTAAAGCAGGGCCGGCCAAATGGAGAGGACTTGAACATGTGCTTGTGTTGGTGCAACCGATTTACTTGCATTTCGGTGCTCATCTATTCACACAGTCATAAGTTGCGCTCGTGTCTGTGTAAAAAGCACGAGGCACTTTGACCACCGCTGGCCCGACCTTGGCTTAAAGGCTGGTTCTCAAATACTGAAAACATACTCAGAGCGAGAGCAAATAATCACTGAAAATGAAACGATAACTGTGTTTTGTTCAAGTTAAGTGCTTAGTTCAGATGATCTATTTTCATTTTAAGTATGAATTCCAAAAAGTATGAATTTTTTTCTGAGATTCTTAGAATTGACTCTATAAATCATATAGTAAAAATATTGAGAAATATATTTTATTATAGTAGCAAAGCTCCGTTTTACTCAGTTAAGAAAATAGAACTGAGCTAACACGCTGGTTACATTTTCCGAATGTGTGTGTCATCATCCTGATGCGTCGGCTTTTGGCTTTGTGGCAAAATGCGGGTGCTAACCGCAGATACCGCCAAATTCAATATATGTATGACCTGTTGCGATAGTCGTCAAGTTATGTAAATTCTTCTTAATGTCGACATATTTATTTTGGTCTCTATTGCATTCACTATATAGAAAGTCCCCATTGCGGACCAATAAAGAACCAGACTCAACATTTTCGCATTGTCTGCAAAAAATTAGTTTTTACGCTACATAGTTAATAGATGGAGACCAAAATACTTTAAGTGCTGGATATGATACACTTTTGTTATTAAAGGAAAAAATAAGTATATTTTTTATTCCATACCAAAAAGTTCGTTTCCTGCTCTGAAAGTACGTACTGAATGCGCCTGTGTGGGCGGCTTAGTCCGTGTTTAGATGGTGAAGTTTGCTTCATGAAGCACTCTTCAAAACTGCGTGCACATTTACATGTTGAGCCAAACGTGTATCATATTTTCAACTAGTCTGAGAATAAGAGTTATCGATTTTTAAAAACGGCCTATAAATCAGCTCTGCATTCGGTTTCATAGGAATGAAGCTAATATCATGGTCAAAAAACTTCATACCAGAGCTTGGGCATGTAGCTTTGCTTGTAAGTACTGTCTCTACTTACCTCTTTCCTACAAACAAAAACTTCATGGGGAACTTTGCGAAGGAAACATTGCATGCGCTGCGCTCTCGCTACACAACAACAATAAGACTACCAGAGTCCAGACATTATAATGTTTAAGCTGTATTAACACTTGTCTGAGTTCTTATTTGAAATGACTGAAAAAATCATCAGTTTACTGTGGGCTGTCAAAAAACTTAAATGAGAAATCAGATCAGCCTGTTTTTCTCATATTATCAGAAAATTTTTTGAGCTTCTTAGATTGACTATTACACTATCTCAGCAACTAACTAGAGCAACCAAATTTCAAATTAAGACTCCTATTGTCGATCTCAAAATTTTTTCAGACATTTCGCCCCCCAATATATTTTCTTGATCAGCATGTCGAGCTGAGTTGATATAGCGATGTCCGGCTGTCCGCCCGTCCGTCTCTTTCTATGTCCGTCAGTTTTAAAGCTATCTTAACCAAACTTTGCAAGAAGTCTTTAGGTACAAATATGCTGCACATTTTTAACTATGGCATATAACTGTCATAGGAACTATCGGTCGAAAAAGTAGTTTTAGTGAGAAAAACTCTTTTGTCTTCGAACTTAGTGTAGTTTTCTTTCCTGGGCCATTTCGGTTATTTTATGTGAGTTTTTTTACCTTACTTGCGGGTTTTCTTTGGAAGTTTTGGTTCATCCACAAAAAAAAAACAATTTTTTAATGGAATTTTCCTCCTATGCGTTTCGGCGTCATTTTGCGCCTTCTTCAGGGAGTCTAGTCTATTAATTTTTTCTTCATTAAAAACAATACAAAAACATTAACTCTTTTTTGTCATACATCCTAAATTCTGTTTTTAAACTGTAGTGAATTTTGTATGTTGTATGTTTCTGATGTTATGTTTTTGATCAGGTTTCCTACATGTTTTGCCAATTGGTAGCATGGTACAATAGGTCTCAGCGGATTGCCTTCTTTGTGTATTTTTGGTAGTCCCCTGAGCAGTAGAGTTTGTATTTTTGTCGTGTATCAATGTGATTCTGTTTGTACGTTGTTCTTTTTGATCAGCTGTGATGTCGGGTCTTCCCGCATAGTTTTGTATGCTGATTTGTCACTTAGAAGTGTTCTCATTTTATTCATGTAGTCTATTTTGTACATTACTACAGTTTTGTTGCCCTTATCTGCCTGTGTAATAACTACCTTGTCGCTATGCTCTTTTATCAGTTTTTCTGTATTGTTGTACTGTATTGTTTCTGTAGCAATGTTTAATATGAATTTATCCTTCTGATTTTGTTGATTTTATTTGCTTTTTTTTTAGGTTGCTTCTAATACTGTTCCTCTGCTTTTCATCTTTTATTGTTTGGATTCCTTGCTCAAAGTCCGCTACATGATGAATGGGTGAAATGTTTTCATTGGTGACCGGCAGAGCAAATTTTCGTCGAAGAGAGAGGATCCACTGAGTTTCGTCGTCTTTGTTAAGTGTGATATCAAATATTTCCGCTAGTGTGTCTTTTGCTTTTTCTAACTTTCTCTCAATATCCTGGTCTGCAGTCGTTCGTATTCGTTGATATGCTAGCTTCTGATTTTGTTCCATTTCCAGTAAGTCATTTTTGTTTATTAGTTTTTTCCAGCTGTTGTAAGTGTGTGATTGCGCCTTGTTTATTATGAAAATGTGTCGTTGCGTTTCTTTTATCTCTAGTTGAAGAATTTTCAGTAAGAAGTTGGTCTCTGATTTTTGTAATTCTGTTTTTGTGTTGTGTAGTGTAAAGTTATGTTACAGTGCATGAGTTTTTCCTTGTAAGTGTCTTGGTATGATCCTGTAGTCTTTAAGTCTGTAACATTGCAAGATGTCTTTAGATACAAATATGCTGCACATTTGTCGGAAACGGCCGGATCGGATAACTATGGCATATAAATGTCATAGAAACGATCTGTCGAAAAAGTAGTTTTAGTGAGAAAAACTCTTTTGTCTTCAAAGCAAACGTCCCCAAACCTCGTATTTATAAGTTTTCTATGCTTTCACATAATTTCAACAAGTTTGATGAAAATCGAACATTTATATAGTATAGCTGCCATACAAAAGATAGTTCAGAAAAAAAGTCTTAGTAGAAAAAACTTTTTTGTATTCAATGCTATTGCTCCCAAACTTTTTACTGATTAATAATATACGCTTCCACACTATTCTGTCAAGTTCGATCCAAATCGGATGACTATGGCGTATAGCTGCCATAGGAACGATCGGTCGAAAAAAGTAGTTCTAGTGAGAAAAACTTTTTTGCTTTCAATGGTAAAGTCTTTATACTGTTCTGTTATGAATATAATTGGTGACCATACTTTTTTGGGGAATTTGTTCAAAACCTGATGAATATATTGTACAACTGTCATATAGCAAACCGGCAAGCAAAGTGGTCAAAGTAGTGGCTGAGTTTGGAAAATAGCTAAGCTAAGAATGTTCGACGTTAATCATTTAAAACCTTTATTTATATAAATAATACAAGCTGCAAGGGTATACAAACTTCGGTCGAGCTGAGGATAGCTTTCCTCTATTTTTTGTTTTTAATTTTTGAGCACCCACATTCTGGGAACCGGAAACACGAAGTTTTGGTTCTGTTCCAGTTGCATTAGCTGTCGCCTAGCTTTTATTTTGAAAACGTCACGAGAGAGTGTTGAGCAGGGCACAAGCAGTGCTTGAAGAACCATCATACAACTATGACTCGAATGGCGCTCTCTCAGTGCGCTCTCTTTTCGGGACTCCACAGCATCAGTGTGTTGCTGTCACTTGATACAAAAGGTAGAGTGCGAACGAATTTTTTTTATCGTTTTTGCCGACGGAGGTTCTTAGGGGTTGGTTTCTGTTGCATTGGTCGCAATTCATGCATATGATATATGTATGTAAGTCTGCAAGTGCTTCGATTTTGGTTTTATTCACACACTCATTTCAGTCTAACGCTCACTCTCTAACTCAGGGAGACTCTCTCTTTCGATTTCAGCAAAAGCTCTCAGTACTCGATAAACGCTGAGTGCCATACCTGTACTAGTTGTATCATGCCTTGAATCTAATCAAAGTAACCAAGGCAAAACTTTTCTCGAAACTTTAATGTCAAAAGCTATCTAAAACAGATTCGATCAGTTAAAGTTTTCTTTAATCTAATGTTACAAGAGCGGATTTAGGCGTTCCCACGAAAATTTTGTTAATTAGTTTTGTCACAGGATTCATACAAATTGGGTTCAGTTCATTAAATTCTTAATTTAATACCGATATGTTCTTCTGTATTGAATTCAAAAGACTTGAAAGAGACAGTTATATAAAAATATACAAGTCTAGGTTCGAAATCTAACAGCACTTCAAATGAAAAGTGATAGAAAAGGTTAGACAGAAAAATTCTCAAAAATTCAGTTGAAAGGAAAAAGTTAGGTTTTGTTTAATACACGATTTTCCGAGAGACTTCAAAAGTATTCAATTTGTTCAGAAAATGTTTGAAACTAAAGCTTTATTCAAAAGGGCAAGATACGGTTCATTTCCGGTTGGTTATTAATTCATTTAAACTTGGACCGAACCGACTTTAAGCCTTGATTGTAAAGGGTTATACTCAGATGAGATAAAAATTTAGTTCGGCACGATACCTCACATAAATAGAAACAATTTGGAACAGTTTGAAATCTAGTCCTATTTATATGAAATATAGTGCCGAACTAAATTTTTATCTCATCTGAGTATAGGCCTTAAGTAACTTACTCCCAATTCTTTTAGCTAGTCTTAAGTTTGAAAACTTTTTGAATCAACAATTTTGATATAATACCAAATAAGCTTTTGCTAACACTGACCGATTCTTTATCCCATCAAGTTTGTTGCCTAAGTCTTTTGTGTTTCTCCGTTTTACAACTTACATTTTCGCCCACCACACGTTGCTTGATCCATTCATTCTCCAGGCTTGTCTCCAGCGACACCGAGTCCATGCAACGTCTGCGACAATAATTTCTAGCACTCAACCAATCCTCCTCAATGCCCTTCAATTGTGGGTCACGCCAAGAGAAGAAATAGCTATTGGACGAGACGACACATTGTACATATTCATTAAAGTCCAGTGTCTGGTGAACTCACCCTTTGCCATCGGGTGTCTTCTCGTGTATGATGCGCTGGGCACACAATTGCGGATTTGGTGGCTCCAGACGACCATTCTGAAATTGGGCCGTACCCAGGCTCAAAACACTGAGTAAACATACACCGGCTACTATGAATGCTTTCATTTTGTTGTCTCTCTTTTTTTTGTCTTTATCACTTGGCACACACACGCACTTTCGTTTTTTTTGTTTTTGTTCGTTGAATTCACGCGTCTCGTACGTTCCAACCGACCGATGTGGAATGACACAAAAATTTAAAGATCACCCCGCCTTATATATGTCGCTTTAGGCCCACAAAACTTTTCCGAAGCCACTCGGTCACCGAAGCCGAAGCCACTCGGTTCGTTTGTGTGTAGTTTTTGTTGAGCGGGTTTTCATATGAAAATTTTTGTGGGTACAAGTTGCAATCTTGAATTTTAAGTGGCTCGACTTTGTCTCGATTTCATTGACAAGCCAATGGGGTTTTATCTTTCTTTCTTTCTTTTTTTTTTTGGTTTTGTTGGGTGGGCTCCCATCATTTTGCACCACTTAGCCTGGCTTACTCCCATCTAATTAGCTACACAAACACGCCACGAGCATTTGGTTTTTGAAAAATCTTCAAGACGCGCGCGCGTCTCTTGGCAAATTTCAGAAAATTTGCATAATTTAATGCATTTGAACCATTGTTGTTCACTATTTGTATTTGTTTCATGCAAAAAAAAAATATTTACTATTGCTTTCGGTATGTCTTTTAGTTTATGGTTATTACATAACTAACCCCAAAAACCGAAACCAGAATTGTTGACCAAATTTATTTTGCTGAAAAACCTGCAAGTGACATATTTTGTTTTGCCGTTGTTGTCGCAAAGCATTGACATTTTTCCCCACCAACATTTTGGGAATGGGTGAAACGTGAGGGTAAGTGTTGTGGGGTGATTTATGATAAAAGGGGGTGAAGAAGTGTTGACGGTTATTTATGAGTTGCGTACTGAGAAATTGTTTCGTTTGGCTAACAAACTTAAAGAAAATATAAAAACCAGAGGGAACATATGTTTTAGGTTTTCATCTTTTTTCAAAAAAGTTTATAAAATATTTTGATATGTTCAAACATGCCGGAAATAGCTTTCCACATTTGAATTGTTTTAAATTTATTCGGGTTCAGAAAAAATTTCTAGCGTTTTCCAAGCAACACACCAAACGTCATATTACGTGACCATGTATTATAGTTTACAGCCAAAAAGACTCATTTCTTCTACAACTTCAACAAACAAATTTTCGGAACCTCCAGGTTGCAGGTTCAAACCAAGATTTTACCAACGGTTAGGGTTCGAAAATTTGAGGTTCGATGTTTTTGGGTTTTGGTTCGAGCCTTGGTTCGTTGCACGTTTTACCCAATATATAAACAATTACAATACAATAGGTATACACCTGACGCATAAATACATTGTACAAAATTGTTAATCCGACATTTTTCGTTTTGGCTAAAAATTTTTGATAATAATAATTAATAATTTTTCTTGTTGATTTTACCAATTTCAACGTAAAAACGAGAGCGTAAGTTAAAGTCGGCTCTAACCGACTTCGATATACCCGTTACTCATGGAAATAAATGTTTAATAGCCTTCCTGTATGCCTGAGGTGGGTCAGCCGAAAAGTATGCAACATTTTTTAACTCGGCTATTTATTATCCGCCAGATATTAATAGACATTTGTCAATTACTAAATCCAACATAAATGACTCCAAATTCATCACGATAAACAGATCAGACAACAAAACTTTTGAAAACGTATCACCTTTCCTAATAAAAACAAGAAAGAAAGTCGGTCAAGCCCGACTATTACATACTCTGCACCCTTAATGTCGCAGCTCAAATTTGGTCACGAGTCAAACGGCCAGTTAACACACAACGCACAACGCAGTGCGCTCTCTAAGTCTCTCTCTCTCTCTCTCTCTCTCTCTCTCTCTCTCACTAAGATTGCTTCTGCTGAACGCAATGCTTAGGTTATGGGTGGGGTGGGTGGTGGGTGTTAACTGACCCTTTTTTGCTCATAACTTGAGTATCGTTCATCCGATCTTTATCATTCCTTCAGCAAATCGATAAATAATTTTGAGTACTAGATATCTGTAGAAAGTACGAACCATCTATCTGCGAAACTGTAGGAGATATGAGGTTTTTTCCAAATTGCGGGGGCGTGAGGGGGCGTGGCAAAAATTGAAAATAAACTTGATCTGCGTGCAGACAATAGGAGTCTACATTTCAAATTTGGTTGCTCTTGCTCTTCTAGTCTCTGAGATCTAGGTGTTCATACAGACAGACGGACGGACGGACAGACGGACATGGCTATATCGAATCGGCTGTTGATGCTGATCAAGAATATATATACTTTATATGGTCGGAAATGATTCCTTCTGGCTGTTACATACATTTGCACGACTTTCGTATACCCTTTTACTCTACGAGTAACGGGTATAACAAGATAAAAGTCATTTAAAATCAACTGTGCGTCCCTTTGATTTCAAACCGCCAACAATTTTGATTTTTGTTCCGCTAATTTCAATGGCGCTATTTATATTGGCAGATGGTGGAATTCGTTCTTAAGAATTACAAGAAAGCAAACATTCGTAAATGTTTTCAATACAAGTGCATCTTATTCAATACAAGTAACCAATTTGATGCGTTACCTAAGTTGCGCGGCGTGGCTCAGTAGTCTAACGCTACGTTCCAACTGTGTGATATGCCGTGAGCCGTGATTTCGAATCCCCCCCCGCAGAGTAAGTAAAAGTTTTTCACTTAAAGAATATTAGTTTGTTTAATTCGTGGTTTTTCGGTATAATATAAATAATAAAAATAATAATTTGATTGATTTTAAATGGAAAAACGAATGGGCGAAAATCAAAGACGGAAATTTTTGAATTTACCAATGAAAATTGTTGCATTTACCAACGGTTTTTTTTTTTGTGTGTAAGGCGTAGATTATAATTGACGTGAGATTGGCGCTCGTTTGCTGGATATGGACTTCCTTCATTGATAATGTATAAATCTTCAGTCTGATTGATTATGCTTTCTCGTATGCACTTTAATCAGTCTTTCACTCACAAAATTGAGCATCGATTGGTGTTTATTCGCCACACTTGGTACTTTTTTTCACAATGATTTGATCAAAAATGACTTTGTCTTCTGACAGGACAAACAACAATGACTTAACAGTGACTTAGCAGTGACTTAGCAGTGACGTAACAGTGACTTAACTGTGATTTCGCAGTGACTTAACAGAGAGTTAAAAGTGGGGTAACAATGGGGTAACAGTGCCGAAAGAGTGGAGAGAGCGGGGGAAGTGGTGGGAAAAAAGAGGGAAAGAAAATTTGAATTGCATATTAATAGAAGAGTGACTGCCATGAAATCAAATTGTGAATTCTGTGCGATAAATATAATGTTCTTAAAGCAGGACTTAATCCCGAAACTAATTTCGGTTCCGGTTCCGGTACATACCGAAATGGATGTTTCGATTAAAGGTTCTATTTTGGTTTTCAATTAATTTAGGTTTTCGGTTTCGATACGGTACCGGATTTTTATTTCGGTATACCGGTACGTACCGGTATAAGTACTACTTATTATTAATATTGCAAAGTTTGAATTCTGAGATAAATCTAAATCATTTTATTCTTGTGTAACGAAACGAATCAAAATTCAACACAAAATGAATGGTTTCACATATCAAGTAAAATTATATAGACTATTTCATATTTCGTATATTTTTGTTCGTAGTTAAAAATTAAGAACTTAAGATTACATTATTTACTCAGTTATATTATATTATTATATTATATTTTATTAGTTTTCGAATTTAACTTGGAATTTTATACGTCCAGCATTCTTGTGATTTGCTCGCAGGTACATAATTCATTGCATTCAATGTGGTTGAGTTCATACAACTTCTTAGCGGATTAATTATAAATTACGCCATTATGCAGAACAGAAAGAACGACTTTTGAAAACTCATTCAATTCTGGGAACTTTGTGGAGGATTTCGAACACCAGATAAGAATGTTTTCATGGTTTCGAACACGTTTGAGTGCGAGAAAAATCTTAATAGAATAAAGTAGCTTATTTTTTGACACAATTGAAGTGTTTTTATCACCAAGTTTTCTTTCCTGCAATATCATATATGCCTCAACTTTGTCGGCTCTTTCAGATGAACTAGTATTAGAACTGCATAAATATTTTGTAAAATATTGATACAAATATGTTTTTGCTCAGTACTTAGCGTTACGTTATATCTAGTCGTTATCTGCAGCCGCAAAACTGGAGGAAATGTCCTCCGTCAGCAAATATTTTAGCATCCTGTAGGTTGAACGCTTCCTCCAACTAAGACTAAGACTACGATGCGCTGTGGAAAGGCGAAAAAAACCAAAACTGTACCGGTGCCAACGTTTCGGTTTCGTTCCGGTTCAATCGGTTCCATTAATAACGGTGAACGGTTGTCGGTTCTCAAAAAAATATTTGTATCGGTTTCGGTTCCGGTACGTGATTTCAATCGGTTTATTTCGGGTAACGGTTCCGGTTCCAGTATTAAGCCCTGTCTTAAAGGAATTAAGAAGCAAAACCTTATCAGAAATTAAGGTTTAAGGTTAAGAAATCGTTATTTCTAATATTTCAGAAATCATATTCCAAAATTTGTTCAAAATTAGTTATATTTTTTGCTATTTCAAGATTGACTACATCATACCGCTGCCATAGGAACTATCGGTCGAAAAAGTAATTTTAGTTAGAAAAACTTTGTTGTCTTCAGCGCAAACGTGCCCACCCCTCTTATTTCTAAGTTTTCTATGCTTTAACATAATTCTACCAAATTTTATAAAAATCGGCCAACTATATAGTATAGCTGCCATACAAAAGATATGTCTGAAAAAAGTCTTTGTAGGAAAATCTTTTTTGTTTTCAATGCAATCGCTCCCAAACTTGTCACTGATCAATATTATATGCTACCACACAATTCTGTCAAGTTTGATCCAAATCGGATGACTATAGCATATAGCTGCCATAGGAAGTATAGGTCGAAAAAGAAGTTCTAGTGAGAAAAACTTGTTTGTTTTTAATGTTAGCGTCTTTATACCTTCCAGTTGTAAATATTATCAGTTTCCACACAATTTTGAGGAGTTTGGTCTGAATCGGATGTCAAGCAAATGTTCAAAGTAGTGGCGCCATCAAGCGAAGTTAGCTTTCCTCTATTTTTTTGTTTTGATCTTTAGTTCGTATTCATTGGTTTAACGAGACGGTACTTTTTTGTACTTCCCAATACTTTTTTTGGACCCCTACATTTTTTTATGGATGTCGAAGTTTTATCAAAAAATATTGTCTCTTTAAATTTCGGGAAAGAATTAGGGGAGAATTAGGAATTAGGAATTAGGAGAAGAAATATTACTCTATACGTTCCCAATTATGGACAAGCAGTGCTGATCGATCACAGTTTAATACCAATGCAGGATCATTTTTAAGCATGTTCGAGATTATTTTTGAGCTAGATATGTAACATTGATTTGATTCCTGGAAAGATACCTCTCTTCTTCCTTTCCTCTGCTACATTCCATAGGACATCCTTAATTATACACTTCAAAGAGACCACACCAGATTTGGTTTATTTAAGACTTCTGAAAAACAACAAAGAAATATAAAAAACTTTGAGGGTTCACAACTGGGATTCGAACCCACGACCATACGCACTTGAACAGGAATGGAATGACATCTCAACGCACACCACCAACTCCATCGCTTGTTGCCGCATGTCAAAAATGCTACTTAAATTTTGTCAATCTCGCTCTCTAATCAAAATTGCTACTTAAATTTTGTCGCTCTCGCTCTCTTATTTATAAACATCCCAGCGGCGCAGAGCTCAACGTGTTCTGCCGAAAGTATGCATTACGCCTGACGAAGTAACGCAATACTACCGCTGCTTTTCGTTAGAGAGATGGTAATCGAAAACAAACTGAAACAACTAATAGTGTCACATACGAGCCGATGTCTATGTCGTTCGCTTATGTGATTTCCCCCCTCATCCATAAGCGTTTTTGGACTTTTCTTCTATTTTCTAAATTTGTATTTGTATGCAGAACAAATGTGTAAGTGTAGCAGTGACTTGACACATCCCTCTTGTACGGCTGGGGTCAGTCACTCTATTTTCGTCGACCCAGCGTTGCTTTTTGTACTGTGATGCGTCGTGCCGCCTGTCGAACGCTAAACAGAGAGAGAGAGAGAGAGAGAGAGGAGAAGGCGTACGCTCTAATTATTTTCCGTAAGAGAGTGTGTTCAAAGAATAGGAAAGGATTTAAAAAAAAAAAGGTATATCAATCCTCGAACACTCTTTTAGCAAAATATTTCACAGCATGCCAGTGGAATGCATTATGGCGCTCCATGCATGGCTTTAGTGCAAACGAGTGTCGCTAAAGTCGGCCCATACATGGCATTCGGTCGAACGAGCGTCGCTTAAGTCGCCCCATGCATGTCATTGGGTCGAACGAGCGTCGCTTATGTCGCTTCTCTGCATGGCATTGCGTCGACCTAGCGTGCCTGGAGAGTCGTTAACGTATTGAGCGGACATCGCCTTGAAAAATACGTCAGTCGAGCCCATCGTGAGGGAAATAAGCGAGCGTCAACGACAGTCACAAAATCGTCGACGGAACGTTGATACAGCGTGGGTCGGCCGTACTAGAGGGATACGTGGCGAGGAGTCACTTGAATTTAGATTAGTTGTGAAACAAACTCGTAAAGTTGAAAACTCATTTGGCAAAAGGGATTTAGGTTCAAAACATGATTATGTAGAGTCAACCAAAAATTGAAAAAAGGCCAAATGGAAATATTGGCCATCCTTAAAAAGCTGACGAAAGAGTACATGCCCCTGGAGGCCGCGTATTTCCCATTTGTAGTCAATTTAAAGCATTGTAAAAACATACATTTTATTTATCAAGGAATAACAAATAAAATTATTTAAAATAAACTAATATAAAAACCACTGCATTACTACATCATTACCCACTCATATAGGTTGTAATGCAAGTGCATTACCAACGCATATACTTCTCTATCAATAGTACATTGCTTCGTAAAACAAGTACTTTACCCACCGGTATACTTTTCCATCTTTAGTAAATTGAATCGTATTACAAGTGCTTTACGCTTTACGTGCTTGTTTTGTAAACGGACTGCGAACATTCTGCATTAAAATTTTAAAAAGAAATGCGCCTTCGTAATGGGAATCCGATGGCAGTTCGGCTCTGGCATACTTGTTTTATTACTAGTAATGCAGGCTGTGCGCACCCCGCTTACAAAGCGGCCATGCATACGGCAAAGTAATGCAGATTGAATGCGATTATTTCCTTCATACTGAAGGCATAGTAATCTAGGAGTAATCGATTTTGTAATGGCAATTTGCGCCGCTGGGATGTGATCTCGAAGGGGATTGAAGTAAGCACATTTGAAATGATACAAGTTCGAAAGGCTTGGGCCAATCGCTGAAAGCTTGAACTGTGTAGAATATCCTGTTAGTCGAGATTGAATTTTTAATTTAATTTTTATCCCGGGCTTACTCCAAGATTAAAAAGATTGAAAATATCACGACTTTTTTTTCTGTGTATGGGCGCGGGACGGAAACATCGCTAGACCCGAACTTCTCTGGTGGAAAAGCTGACATTGTTGTATACCTGTGTTATTATGCTTTAGGATCAAGTTGGGTTCAAATTGAATTTCAAAAATTGTTTACAAAAGCCTACTTGAAATTAAAAATCTTGGGCAATATGCAAAATGGCCTAGTAGGCACGTATTTTTTTTCAAATTTGTCAACATAATTTATATTACTTCAGCTGAAAAAAAAAAATATTAACCCTTGCTCAGGTATTTGCATGATTTCTTGGGCAACCATTCAAACCAGTTCACATTATAATTATAATCAATTTTAATATCCATGTCCATGTTATTCATGTCAATTGCTGATAAGATGACCCAAGTGTCCAATATATCAACAGTTGAAACTGATTACGCACAACAACAAAAAATTACCGCATTTTTACGCAATGAGTTCCCAGACTCAAAGATGATCATGATCAGCGAGTTGGACTCTTGGGCGGCCAATTTGCCGATGAGTTGGGTAAATATTAAAGGAGAAAGTGCGCATCGTTCATTTTTCGTATCTCGAAAATATTTTTGCACAAGTTACATATTGTTTAATTATTTGCACAAAAAGAGAGTGCCCCATGCCTATGCAAGGTGCAGTAAAAACTTGTGTCCTATTTTCTCAAGTGTGGATAATTTGTGTAAATATTGAAAGAAATAGAGAAATACTTAATGGACGCCAAATTGGATTTCCCTTTCCGAGTGTCAATGTCAATTGTCGGTATGTACCTGGCTTAATATTTATGTCAGCCACAAATTTAATTAAAAGTTTTGCTTTATGTTCAAGCCGTGAGTCGATTTTAAATATTTGAATATTGTTTTTCTTTATGGGATCTTTTAATGTTAATTCTGGTGAGTAAATTGCATTGAGTTTATGATAATTTGAAATGTGACACTGAGTGCAAATGACCCCCCAGCAAGACCTTCTTAAGATTTCACATTTCTCTTAAACATTTGACAGATTATCAATGTAACCCCACCCCAGTAACCCATTGCATAATGGGGGGCCCATAAACCAGCCAGAAGATATACACAAACATACATATTTATGTGTCTGCTGTACATGGCATTGCATAAGCATACAAAATTACAAGCGGGCATCTGCATTATTTTCACCGTCAGCCCTCAGAGCTGGGTCTCTGTGTCTGCGGCTCCACATCTCCAGATCAAGGTCAGCCACCAGCCACGCTGATGATGAGTACGAAAATTTCACCAGCCGCTGGTACATAATAAACACTTCGCATGTACGTTTTCACGCATTTCAACATGAAAGAGTCGATAAGGTTTTTATAAATTTCGGTCGTTGTTGTTGTTGTCGCCATCTCGATCACGTGCAGCAGAGCATGTCACCCTAAAATTTGTGATTTTTTTTGTCTCTGTCTTTCTACTTAACATTCCCACTATCTTGCATTGCAGATCTCAGGGCAGTAGACACGACAATCGGGACAGGTGCCACTTATTACCAGATCTCTCGGAACTCACACGGAACTCGCTGGATTATGCCTCGCCCATGTTTGCGCATGTTTTAGTGAAATTTTTAAAGTACGCGCATCACTTCAAAACAGAAAAAAAACAAATGACAGAAGAGCACATCATTTACATTTAGTGATTTTTTCACATAATTTTTAACTAATTGAGACGACAGCGATTATGAAAAGAAATTGGGGAAAAGTTTTGTGTATTCATAATCCAAAATAGTTTAAATACAAAGAAATATTTTATGTTTCTTTTAGTAACGGCATACCCGGCGACTTGCGGGTCCTTTAAGTATTGTCGATATGTGTCTTATGACAGCTTGTATATTCAAGATTGAACTGGCTGAAAATTGATATTAACATTTAAATTCGTCCAAACTTTTTTGGAAACAGTTTTGAATTGGAATAATTATATTTCCAATCTAGCTTGAATAACTTCTGAGATATGTCATCGAACCAGGTTGAACCAGTAAAGTATCTTACATTCATATTATTCACCCTACAAATCAATTTTCTAGATCACATCTTAAATCATTTTTGAAATATAGTTTTGAACCATTTTTGAACCGGTTCAGTTTAAGGTTGCCAATTTAGCTTATTTCCCAATTGATCTAGCTATTTTGTATGGTCGATATCCGGAGTGCAGCGCATGCTGTTCCGAAATATGTGACAAGAGTTCTGTTTCTTAAGGAAAAGGCGAAAAGTATGCAACTTTTTTTTGTATAACTCGCTATATATAATCCAATCTTTATGAAAATTTCAGAGATATTAGATATTGCGAATATAAAGGTGAGTTTAAAAATTGTGAATGTCATTCAACATGGCATAAATTTTAAACAAACTTGATCAGCGTTCAGACAATAGTAGTCTACATTTAAAATTTGGTTGCTCTAGCTTCTTAATCTCAAAGATCTAGTTGTTCATACAGACGGAAGGACGGAGAGACGGACAGACTGACGGTGCTCTATAGACTCTGCTGTTGATGCTGGTCAAGAATATATACATATTCTTTATATGGACGGAAATGTTTCCTACAAATTCAATGTAAGCACCTATGTAGACTGCACAATGTATTGAACGTTGTATTTTTCATCTTATACATATACATATGCGCCAATCTAATCAATCCGGTGAATGCTACAGCAGAAACATGTCAGCCGAATACAAACAGAAGTGTATGCCCCACGCAGCGTTGCCAATTTAGCTATTTTTCGCACCAGATATAGCTATTTTGTTAGCCCGAAAGCCGGAAACTATTCAGTTTTGCCGGAACCTGCAATTCTAGCTATTTTGAAAAGCAATTGGCCATTTTCTCTAATCTAATTCAATCTCTTTTGAAAATGAATTTTCCATTTTTTAGCTTTTTTGCACGTGTGACTATATTTAGCTTTTAAGACTGATAAGAATACCCACTGAAAACTATACCATTAGCATTTATTAAAAACCGATATAAAATTTTGACATTATATATGACTTCCGGTTGCCGTTTTCAAGTTTATGCAGAATCGGAATTGATAAATGCTCCAAATGTCCATTTCCGAGGACCGATTGTGTTTTACGTATTTTAATTTCAAATTTACGTTTATCTTTGACAAAATGTTTTAGGCATATTTTACCGGTCCCCTAACAACAGGTTCGGTTCGGGTTTTTTGGGTCCGACGAACCGGACCATGAACCGAACCCCTAATATTTTTGACTCTTAGAACCTGAACCCAAACCGGACCACTTTTTCGAAAAATTAGGTTCGGCTCACAAAGTTAAGTAATTTTTCCAACGACACACACAGGGAAACAGAAATTACTTGTAGTCTGACTGCTTTCATTCAAGAAGTTGGAGAACTACGACATTTCTCTAAGTCAGATTTATACTATCACCGTTGATAATGGATCGAATATGGTTACAGCAGCAGGAGAACTTTTAAATGACAACTGCAGAGCAGAAAAGGATTGCAACTATGAAGAATGTAATGTTGATGATGGTTGCTCAAGTGAATCAAAAGCATTTCTTGATTTGGACGATGACCAAGTTACTTCACTAGGTTCCCTGGAGAAATCTATAATTGCAGTTGTTGTTCTGCACACACTCTAAATTTAGTAGTTAACAATTTTTTAAGGAAGTTCAGTTTGACATTAGTACACAGCGAAAAAAAAATGCAAAACCTACACAAAAACGATCGGGATTTTCAACCCATAACGATTGTGCAGCTTTTCTGTGACTTTCTGTCGTGTGACTTTTCTGCACGCCGCGTTTAGCTTTCTCATTTCAACACGTTACGTGTAGCCTTTTTACACACTCTATAGAGTTCTTACCTTACACCTTACGCACACTATATGAAATCTATTGCATATAAAAAAATTGAAAAAACCACTGCTAGACTATGTGACGCGATAGAACTCAACCTACAAAATGTGCAAACTTTTTCTAACTCTTAAATACACGCAGCGCCACAAAAAAAGCCGCAGTCTAAATATTCACATACTTGTATGTTTTCTTGCTTGGGGTTTCTATAAATGTTTTCCGAATTGCCCAATTATTTTTTTTACTGATTAATGGAATATTTTGAAATAAAAGTGCATAGCAATTTTTATTTTATGAATGTTAGTTTTTTAGAAAAAGGTTTTTTTCCAGACCCATATTAATTTTGGTGACTTTTCATAATTATGACAACTTAAAGAAACAAAATTATAATAATTATAATAGTGCATATACTCAACAAATAATGATTTTTTTCCAAAAATATACTTAATTTGCTATAATCTAATATATATTTTGTATCAAATTAATGTTAATTTTTTTTTTTAAATTTAAATTAGTACTTTGTTGTACCCCCTTTTGCTTAAATTACACATTTTACCCTATTGGGCATCGAATTGTACAAAGCGCTTAAATATTCCTCAGTGATATCCTCGAACCATACTTTTTCTATCACATCCTTCAATTCTACCATGGTTTTAGGCTTCCTTTTTTTTATTTCCGCAGCCATAATGGCCCAGACATTCTCTATTGGGTTAAGGTCAGGGCTGTTTCCGGGCCAATTTAGGGACTTAATACCCAATTCTTCCTTCAAAATTGTTATTTTCGTTAAGAAGAAGGTCAAAATTAATTGATTAACTTGTTTTAATAACAAAAGCTCACTGAATTACGGAAAACATTTATAGAAACCCCAAGCAAGAAAACATACAAGTATGTGAATATTTAGACTGCGGCTTTTTTGTGGCGCTGGGTATATGTTCATTCAGAGTTCTTTAAAAGAGCTCCACATATTTACATATGTAATTTGCTGCAGCCAATTTATAAAACTTTTTTAAAGCTGCAGGATTCACAATTACCACCAAGTGATTTGTATTTCGCTTTCTTTTCATGTCGAGCAATTGTTCTAAAATCTTCAGCAAGACATTAGTGGTATTCCTGAAAATGATTTGCTTTTAATTTTGATTTGATCTTGATTTCGTCGAACAGTTGTTCACAGCTGCTCCATACAAAACGACCAGTGTGCCCAGAAAATGTAAGGAAAATAAGGTCATAATAATTGAATTCCTTAAAAAATTGTTAACTACTAAATTTAGAGTGTGTGCAGCACAACGAACTGCAATTATAGAGTTCTCCAGGGAACCTAGTTGAGGTAACTTGGTCATCGTCCAAATCAAGAAATGCTTTTGATTCACTTGAGCAACCATCATCAACATTACATTCTTCATAGTTGCAATCCTTTTCTGCTCTGCAGTTGTCATTTAAAAGTTCTCCTGCTGCTGTAACCATATTCGATCCATTATCGACGGTGATAGTATAAATCTGACCTAGAGAAATGTCGTAGTTCTCCAACTTCTTGAATGAAAGCAGTCAGACTACAAGTGAATTTCCATGTTTCCCTGTGTGTGTCGTTGGAAAAATTACTTAACTTTGTGAGCCGAACCTAATTTTTCGAAAAAGTGGTCCGGTTTGGGTTCAGGTTCTAAGAGTCAAAAATATTAGGGGTTCGGTTCATGGTCCGGTTCGTCGGACCCAAAAAACCCGAACCGAACCTGTTGTTAGGGGACCGGTAAAATATGCCTAAAACATTTTGTCAAAGATAAACGTAAATTTGAAATTAAAATACGTAAAACACAATCGGTCCTCGGAAATGGACATTTGGAGCATTTATCAATTCCGATTCTGCATAAACTTGAAAACGGCAACCGGAAGTCATATATAATGTCAAAATTTTATATCGGTTTTTAATAAATGCTAATGGTATAGTTTTCAGTGGGTATTCTTATCAGTCTTAAAAGCTAAATATAGTCACACGTGCAAAAAAGCTAAAAAATGGAAAATTCATTTTCAAAAGAGATTGAATTAGATTAGAGAAAATGGCCAATTGCTTTTCAAAATAGCTAGAATTGCAGGTTCCGGCAAAACTGAATAGTTTCCGGCTTTCGGGCTAACAAAATAGCTATATCTGGTGCGAAAAATAGCTAAATTGGCAACGCTGCGTGGGGCATACACTTCTGTTTGTATTCGGCTGACATGTTTCTGCTGTAGCATTCACCGGATTGATTAGATTGGCGCATATGTATATGTATAAGATGAAAAATACAACGTTCAATACATTGTGCAGTCTACATAGGTGCTTACATTGAATTTGTAGGAAACATTTCCGTCCATATAAAGAATATGTATATATTCTTGACCAGCATCAACAGCAGAGTCTATAGAGCACCGTCAGTCTGTCCGTCTCTCCGTCCTTCCGTCTGTATGAACAACTAGATCTTTGAGATTAAGAAGCTAGAGCAACCAAATTTTAAATGTAGACTACTATTGTCTGAACGCTGATCAAGTTTGTTTAAAATTTATGCCATGTTGAATGACATTCACAATTTTTAAACTCACCTTTATATTCGCAATATCTAATATCTCTGAAATTTTCATAAAGATTGGATTATATATAGCGAGTTATACAAAAAAAAGTTGCATACTTTTCGCCTTTTCCTTAAGAAACAGAACTCTTGTCACATATTTCGGAACAGCATGCGCTGCACTCCGGATATCGACCATACAAAATAGCTAGATCAATTGGGAAATAAGCTAAATTGGCAACCTTAAACTGAACCGGTTCAAAAATGGTTCAAAACTATATTTCAAAAATGATTTAAGATGTGATCTAGAAAATTGATTTGTAGGGTGAATAATATGAATGTAAGATACTTTACTGGTTCAACCTGGTTCGATGACATATCTCAGAAGTTATTCAAGCTAGATTGGAAATATAATTATTCCAATTCAAAACTGTTTCCAAAAAAGTTTGGACGAATTTAAATGTTAATATCAATTTTCAGCCAGTTCAATCTTGAATATACAAGCTGTCATAAGACACATATCGACAATACTTAAAGGACCCGCAAGTCGCCGGGTATGCCGTTACTAAAAGAAACATAAAATATTTCTTTGTATTTAAACTATTTTGGATTATGAATACACAAAACTTTTCCCCAATTTCTTTTCATAATCGCTGTCGTCTCAATTAGTTAAAAATTATGTGAAAAAACACTAAATGTAAATGATGTGCTCTTCTGTCATTTGTTTTTTTTCTGTTTTGAAGTGATGCGCGTACTTTAAAAATTTCACTAAAACATGCGCAAACATGGGCGAGGCATAATCCAGCGAGTTCCGTGTGAGTTCCGAGAGATCTGGTAATAAGTGGCACCTGTCCCGATTGTCGTGTCTACTGCCCTGAGATCTGCAATGCAAGATAGTGGGAATGTTAAGTAATTTATAAAAACCTTATCGACTCTTTCATGTTGAAATGCGTGAAAACGTACATGCGAAGTGTTTATTATGTACCAGCGGCTGGTGAAATTTTCGTACTCATCATCAGCGTGGCTGGTGGCTGACCTTGATCTGGAGATGTGGAGCCGCAGACACAGAGACCCAGCTCTGAGGGCTGACGGTGAAAATAATGCAGATGCCCGCTTGTAATTTTGTATGCTTATGCAATGCCATGTACAGCAGACACATAAATATGTATGTTTGTGTATATCTTCTGGCTGGTTTATGGGCCCCCCATTATGCAATGGGTTACTGGGGTGGGGTTACATTGATAATCTGTCAAATGTTTAAGAGAAATGTGAAATCTTAAGAAGGTCTTGCTGGGGGGTCATTTGCACTCAGTGTCACATTTCAAATTATCATAAACTCAATGCAATTTACTCACCAGAATTAACATTAAAAGATCCCATAAAGAAAAACAATATTCAAATATTTAAAATCGACTCACGGCTTGAACATAAAGCAAAACTTTTAATTAAATTTGTGGCTGACATAAATATTAAGCCAGGTACATACCGACAATTGACATTGACACTCGGAAAGGGAAATCCAATTTGGCGTCCATTAAGTATTTCTCTATTTCTTTCAATATTTACACAAATTATCCACACTTGAGAAAATAGGACACAAGTTTTTACTGCACCTTGCATAGGCATGGGGCACTCTCTTTTTGTGCAAATAATTAAACAATATGTAACTTGTGCAAAAATATTTTCGAGATACGAAAAATGAACGATGCGCACTTTCTCCTTTAATATTTACCCAACTCATCGGCAAATTGGCCGCCCAAGAGTCCAACTCGCTGATCATGATCATCTTTGAGTCTGGGAACTCATTGCGTAAAAATGCGGTAATTTTTTGTTGTTGTGCGTAATCAGTTTCAACTGTTGATATATTGGACACTTGGGTCATCTTATCAGCAATTGACATGAATAACATGGACATGGATATTAAAATTGATTATAATTATAATGTGAACTGGTTTGAATGGTTGCCCAAGAAATCATGCAAATACCTGAGCAAGGGTTAATATTTTTTTTTTTCAGCTGAAGTAATATAAATTATGTTGACAAATTTGAAAAAAAATACGTGCCTACTAGGCCATTTTGCATATTGCCCAAGATTTTTAATTTCAAGTAGGCTTTTGTAAACAATTTTTGAAATTCAATTTGAACCCAACTTGATCCTAAAGCATAATAACACAGGTATACAACAATGTCAGCTTTTCCACCAGAGAAGTTCGGGTCTAGCGATGTTTCCGTCCCGCGCCCATACACAGAAAAAAAAGTCGTGATATTTTCAATCTTTTTAATCTTGGAGTAAGCCCGGGATAAAAATTAAATTAAAAATTCAATCTCGACTAACAGGATATTCTACACAGTTCAAGCTTTCAGCGATTGGCCCAAGCCTTTCGAACTTGTATCATTTCAAATGTGCTTACTTCAATCCCCTTCGAGATCACATCCCAGCGGCGCAAATTGCCATTACAAAATCGATTACTCCTAGATTACTATGCCTTCAGTATGAAGGAAATAATCGCATTCAATCTGCATTACTTGGCCGTATGCATGGCCGCTTTGTAAGCGGGGTGCGCACAGCCTGCATTACTAGTAATAAAACAAGTATGCCAGAGCCGAACTGCCATCGGATTCCCATTACGAAGGCGCATTTCTTTTTAAAATTTTAATGCAGAATGTTCGCAGTCCGTTTACAAAACAAGCACGTAAAGCGTAAAGCACTTGTAATACGATTCAATTTACTAAAGATGGAAAAGTATACCGGTGGGTAAAGTACTTGTTTTACGAAGCAATGTACTATTGATAGAGAAGTATATGCGTTGGTAATGCACTTGCATTACAACCTATATGAGTGGGTAATGATGTAGTAATGCAGTGGTTTTTATATTAGTTTATTTTAAATAATTTTATTTGTTATTCCTTGATAAATAAAATGTATGTTTTTACAATGCTTTAAATTGACTACAAATGGGAAATACGCGGCCTCCAGGGGCATGTACTCTTTCGTCAGCTTTTTAAGGATGGCCAATATTTCCATTTGGCCTTTTTTCAATTTTTGGTTGACTCTACATAATCATGTTTTGAACCTAAATCCCTTTTGCCAAATGAGTTTTCAACTTTACGAGTTTGTTTCACAACTAATCTAAATTCAAGTGACTCCTCGCCACGTATCCCTCTAGTACGGCCGACCCCACGCTGTATCAACGTTCCGTCGACGATTTTGTGACTGTCTGTTGACGCTCGCTTATTTCCCTCACGATGGGCTCGACTGACGTATTTTTCAAGGCGATGTCCGCTCAATACGTTAACGACTCTCCAGGCACGCTAGGTCGACGCAATGCCATGCAGAGAAGCGACATAAGCGACGCTCGTTCGACCCAATGACATGCATGGGGCGACTTCAGCCGACGCTCGTTCGACCGAATGCCATGTATGGGCCGACTTTAGCGACACTCGTTTGCACTAAAGCCATGCATGGAGCGCCATAATGCATTCCACTGGCATGCTGTGAAATATTTTGCTAAAAAGAGTGTTCGAGGATTGATATACCTTTTTTTTTTTTTTAAATCCTTTCCTATTCTTTGAACACACTCTCTTACGGAAAATAATTAGAGCGTACGCCTTCTCCTCTCTCTCTCTCTCTCTCTCTCTGTTTAGCGTTCGACAGGCGGCACGACGCATCACAGTACAAAAAGCAACGCTGGGTCGACGAAAATAGAGTGACTGACCCCAGCCGTACAAGAGGGATGTGTCAAGTCACTGCTACACTTACACATTTGTTCTGCATACAAATACAAATTTAGAAAATAGAAGAAAAGTCCAAAAACGCTTATGGATGAGGGGGGAAATCACATAAGCGAACGACATAGACATCGGCTCGTATGTGACACTATTAGTTGTTTCAGTTTGTTTTCGATTACCATCTCTCTAACGAAAAGCAGCGGTAGTATTGCGTTACTTCGTCAGGCGTAATGCATACTTTCGGCAGAACACGTTGAGCTCTGCGCCGCTGGGATGTTTATAAATAAGAGAGCGAGAGCGACAAAATTTAAGTAGCAATTTTGATTAGAGAGCGAGATTGACAAAATTTAAGTAGCATTTTTGACATGCGGCAACAAGCGATGGAGTTGGTGGTGTGCGTTGAGATGTCATTCCATTCCTGTTCAAGTGCGTATGGTCGTGGGTTCGAATCCCAGTTGTGAACCCTCAAAGTTTTTTATATTTCTTTGTTGTTTTTCAGAAGTCTTAAATAAACCAAATCTGGTGTGGTCTCTTTGAAGTGTATAATTAAGGATGTCCTATGGAATGTAGCAGAGGAAAGGAAGAAGAGAGGTATCTTTCCAGGAATCAAATCAATGTTACATATCTAGCTCAAAAATAATCTCGAACATGCTTAAAAATGATCCTGCATTGGTATTAAACTGTGATCGATCAGCACTGCTTGTCCATAATTGGGAACGTATAGAGTAATATTTCTTCTCCTAATTCCTAATTCCTAATTCTCCCCTAATTCTTTCCCGAAATTTAAAGAGACAATATTTTTTGATAAAACTTCGACATCCATAAAAAAATGTAGGGGTCCAAAAAAAGTATTGGGAAGTACAAAAAAGTACCGTCTCGTTAAACCAATGAATACGAACTAAAGATCAAAACAAAAAAATAGAGGAAAGCTAACTTCGCTTGATGGCGCCACTACTTTGAACATTTGCTTGACATCCGATTCAGACCAAACTCCTCAAAATTGTGTGGAAACTGATAATATTTACAACTGGAAGGTATAAAGACGCTACCATTGAAACAACAAACAAGTTTTTCTCACTAGAACTTCTTTTTCGACCTATAGTTCCTATGGCAGCTATATGCTATAGTCATCCGATTTAGATCAAACTTGACAGAATTGTGTGGTAGCATATAATATTAATCAGTAACAAGTTTGGGAGCGATAGCATTGAAAACAAAAAAGTTTTTCCTACTAAGACTTTTTTTCAGACATATCTTTTGTATGGCAGAAAAAAAAAAAAAAAAAAAAAAAAAAATAAAATTTGGTAGAATTATGTTAAAGCATAGAAAACTTAGAAATAAGAGGGGTGGGCACGTTTGCGCTGAAGACAACAAAGTTTTTCTAACTAAAATTACTTTTTCGACCGATAGTTCCTATGGCAGCGGTATGATGTAGTCAATCTTGAAATAGCAAAAAATATAACTAATTTTGAACAAATTTTGGAATATGATTTCTGAAATATTAGAAATAACGATTTCTTAACCTTAAACCTTAATTTCTGATAAGGTTTTGCTTCTTAATTCCTTTAAGACAGGGCTTAATACTGGAACCGGAACCGTTACCCGAAATAAACCGATTGAAATCACGTACCGGAACCGAAACCGATACAAATATTTTTTTGAGAACCGACAACCGTTCACCGTTATTAATGGAACCGATTGAACCGGAACGAAACCGAAACGTTGGCACCGGTACAGTTTTGGTTTTTTTCGCCTTTCCACAGCGCATCGTAGTCTTAGTCTTAGTTGGAGGAAGCGTTCAACCTACAGGATGCTAAAATATTTGCTGACGGAGGACATTTCCTCCAGTTTTGCGGCTGCAGATAACGACTAGATATAACGTAACGCTAAGTACTGAGCAAAAACATATTTGTATCAATATTTTACAAAATATTTATGCAGTTCTAATACTAGTTCATCTGAAAGAGCCGACAAAGTTGAGGCATATATGATATTGCAGGAAAGAAAACTTGGTGATAAAAACACTTCAATTGTGTCAAAAAATAAGCTACTTTATTCTATTAAGATTTTTCTCGCACTCAAACGTGTTCGAAACCATGAAAACATTCTTATCTGGTGTTCGAAATCCTCCACAAAGTTCCCAGAATTGAATGAGTTTTCAAAAGTCGTTCTTTCTGTTCTGCATAATGGCGTAATTTATAATTAATCCGCTAAGAAGTTGTATGAACTCAACCACATTGAATGCAATGAATTATGTACCTGCGAGCAAATCACAAGAATGCTGGACGTATAAAATTCCAAGTTAAATTCGAAAACTAATAAAATATAATATAATAATATAATATAACTGAGTAAATAATGTAATCTTAAGTTCTTAATTTTTAACTACGAACAAAAATATACGAAATATGAAATAGTCTATATAATTTTACTTGATATGTGAAACCATTCATTTTGTGTTGAATTTTGATTCGTTTCGTTACACAAGAATAAAATGATTTAGATTTATCTCAGAATTCAAACTTTGCAATATTAATAATAAGTAGTACTTATACCGGTACGTACCGGTATACCGAAATAAAAATCCGGTACCGTATCGAAACCGAAAACCTAAATTAATTGAAAACCAAAATAGAACCTTTAATCGAAACATCCATTTCGGTATGTACCGGAACCGGAACCGAAATTAGTTTCGGGATTAAGTCCTGCTTTAAGAACATTATATTTATCGCACAGAATTCACAATTTGATTTCATGGCAGTCACTCTTCTATTAATATGCAATTCAAATTTTCTTTCCCTCTTTTTTCCCACCACTTCCCCCGCTCTCTCCACTCTTTCGGCACTGTTACCCCATTGTTACCCCACTTTTAACTCTCTGTTAAGTCACTGCGAAATCACAGTTAAGTCACTGTTACGTCACTGCTAAGTCACTGCTAAGTCACTGTTAAGTCATTGTTGTTTGTCCTGTCAGAAGACAAAGTCATTTTTGATCAAATCATTGTGAAAAAAAGTACCAAGTGTGGCGAATAAACACCAATCGATGCTCAATTTTGTGAGTGAAAGACTGATTAAAGTGTGTTACCAAAAACATAATCAATCAGACTGAAGATTTATACATTATCAATGAAGGAAGTCCATATCCAGCAAACGAGCGCCAATCTCACGTCAATTATAATCTACGCCTTACACACAAAAAAAAAAACCGTTGGTAAATGCAACAATTTTCATTGGTAAATTCAAAAATTTCCGTCTTTGATTTTCGCCCATTCGTTTTTCCATTTAAAATCAATCAAATTATTATTTTTATTATTTATATTATACCGAAAAACCACGAATTAAACAAACTAATATTCTTTAAGTGAAAAACTTTTACTTACTCTGCGGGGGGGGATTCGAAATCACGGCTCACGGCATATCACACAGTTGGAACGTAGCGTTAGACTACTGAGCCACGCCGCGCAACTTAGGTAACGCATCAAATTGGTTACTTGTATTGAATAAGATGCACTTGTATTGAAAACATTTACGAATGTTTGCTTTCTTGTAATTCTTAAGAACGAATTCCACCATAAAAAAAAAAAAAAAAAAAAAAAAAAAAAAAAGGAACAAAAATCAAAATTGTTGGCGGTTTGAAATCAAAGGGACGCACAGTTGATTTTAAATGACTTTTATCTTGTTATACCCGTTACTGGTTGCGTAAAAGGGTATACTAAAGTCGTGCAAATGTATGTAACAGGCAGAAGGAATCATTTCCGACCATATAAAGTATATATATTCTTGATCAGCATCAACAGCCGAGTCGATATAGCCATGTCCGTCTGCCCGTCTGTCCGTCCGTCCGTCTGTCTGTATGAACACCTAGATCTCAGAGACTAGAAGAGCTAGAGCAACCAAATTTGAAATGTAGACTCCTATTGTCTGCACGCAGATCAAGTTTATTTTTCAATTTTTGCCACGCCCCCTCCCGCCCCCGCAATTTGGAAAAAACGTCATATCTCCTACAGTTTTGATGATAGATTGTTCGTACTTTCTAGAGATATCTAGTACTCAAAATTATTTATCGATTTGCTGAAGGAATGATAAAGATCGGATGAACGATACTCAAGTTATGAGCAAAAAACGGTCAGTTAACACCCACCACCCACCCCACCCATAACCTAAGCATTGCGTTCAGCAGAAGCAATCTTAGTGAGAGAGAGAGAGAGAGAGAGAGAGAGAGAGAGAGAGAGACTTAGAGAGCGCACTGCGTTGTGCGTTGTGTGTTAACTGGCCGTTTGACTCGTGACCAAATTCGAGCTGCGACATTAAGGGTGCAGAGTATGTAATAGTCGGGCTTGACCGACTTTCTTTCTTGTTTTTATTAGGAAAGGTGATACGTTTTCAAAAGTTTTGTTGTCTGATCTGTTTATCGTGATGAATTTGGAGTCATTTATGTTGGATTTAGTAATTGACAAATGTCTATTAATATCTGGCGGATAATAAATAGCCGAGTTAAAAAAATGTTGCATACTTTTCGGCTGACCCACCTCAGGCATACAGGAAGGCTATTAAACATTTGTTTCCATGAGTAACGGGTATATCGAAGTCGGTTAGAGCCGACTTTAACTTACGCTCTCGTTTTTACGTTGAAATTGGTAAAATCAACAAGAAAAATTATTAATTATTATTATCAAAAATTTTTAGCCAAAACGAAAAATGTCGGATTAACAATTTTGTACAATGTATTTATGCGTCAGGTGTATACCTATTTTATTGTAATTTTGTATATATTGGGTAAAACCAAGGGTCGAACCAAAACCAAAGGCCCAAAACCTCGAACCTCAAATTTCTGAACCTTAACCGTTGGTAAAATCTTGGTTTGAACCTGCAAACTGTAGGTTCCGAAAATTTTTTTGTAGAAGTTGTAGAAGAAATGGGTCTTTTTGGCTGTAAACTATAATACATGGTCACGAAATATGACTTTTGGTGTGTTGGTTGAAAAACGCTAGAAATTTTTCCTGGATCCGAAAAAATTTAAAACAGTTCAAATGTGGAAAGCTATTTCCGGCATGTTTGAACATATCAGAATATTTTATAACATTTTTTGAAAAAAGATGAAAACCTAAAACATATGTTTCCTCTGGTTTTTATATTTTCTTTAAGCTTGTTAGTCAAATAAAAACATTTTCTCAGTACGCAACTCATAAATAATCGTCAACACTTCTTCACCCCCTTTATCATAAATCACCCCAAAACACTAACCCTCACGTTTCACCCATTCCCAAAATGTTGGTGGGGAAAAATGGCAATGCTTTGCGACAACAACGGCAAAACAAAATATGTCACTTGCAGGTTTTTCAGCAAAATAAATTTGGTCAACAATTTTGGTTTCGGTTTTTGGGGTTAGTTATGTAATAACCATAAACTAAAAGACATACCGAAAGCAATAGTAAATATTTTTTTTTGCATGAAACAAATACAAATAGTGAACAACAATGGTTCAAATGCATTAAATTATGCAAATTTTCTGAAATTTGCCAAGAGGCGCGCGCGTCTTGAAGATTTTTCAAAAACCAAATGCTCGTGGCGTGTTTGTGTAGCTAATTAGATGGGAGTAAGCCAGGCTAAGTGGTGCAAAATGATGGGAGCCCACCCAACAAAACCAAAAAAAAAAGAAAGAAAGAAAGATAAAACCCCATTGGCTTGTCAATGAAATCGAGACAAAGTCGAGCCACTTAAAATTCAACATTGCAACTTGTACCCACAAAAATTTTCATATGAAAACCCGCTCAATAAAAACTACACACAAACGAACCGAGTGGCTTCGGCTTCGGTGACCGAGTGGCTTCGGAAAAGTTTTGTGGGCCTAAAGCGACATATATAAGGCGGGGTGATCTTTAAATTTTTGTGTCATTCCACATCGGTCGGTTGGAAGTACGAGACGCGTGAATTCAACGAACAAAAACAAAAAAAACGAAAGTGCGTGTGTGTGCCAAGTGATAAAGACAAAAAAAAGAGAGACAACAAAATGAAAGCATTCATAGTAGCCGGTGTATGTTTACTCAGTGTTTTGAGCCTGGGTACGGCCCAATTTCAGAATGGTCGTCTGGAGCCACCAAATCCGCAATTGTGTGCCCAGCGCATCATACACGAGAAGACACCCGATGGCAAAGGGTGAGTTCACCAGACACTGGACTTTAATGAATATGTACAATGTGTCGTCTCGTCCAATAGCTATTTCTTCTCTTGGCGTGACCCACAATTGAAGGGCATTGAGGAGGATTGGTTGAGTGCTAGAAATTATTGTCGCAGACGTTGCATGGACTCGGTGTCGCTGGAGACAAGCCTGGAGAATGAATGGATCAAGCAACGTGTCGTGGGCGAAAATGTAAGTTGTAAAACGGAGAAACACAAAAGACTTAGGCAACAAACTTGATGGGATAAAGAATCGATCAATGTTAGCAAAAGCTTATTTGGTATTATATCAAACTGTTGATTCAAAAAGTTTTCAAACTTAAGACTAGCTAAAAGATCTGCGAAAATTTAGTTCGGCACTATATTTCATATAAATAGGATTGGATTTCAAACTGTTCAAAATTGTTTCTATTTATGTGAGGTATCGTGCCGAACTAAATTTTTATCTCATCTGAGTATACCCCTTTACAATCAAGGCTTAAAGTCGGTCCAAGTTTAAATGAATTAATAACCAACCGGAAATGAACCGTATCTTGCCCTTTTGAATTAAGCTTTAGTTTCAAACATTTTCTGAAAGAATTGAATATTTTTGAAGTGTCTCGGAAAAAATAATATCAAAGTACAGAATTTGGGACTTATTTAGTAAAATCGTTTCAGCTGAATTTTTGAGAATTTTTCTCCCCAACCGTTTCTATCACTTTTCATTTGAAGTGCTGGTAGATTTCGAATCTAAGCTTGTATTTTTTTATATAACTGTCTCTTTCAAGTCATTTGAATTCAAAACAGAAGAACATATCGGTATTAAATTAAGAATTTAATGAACTGAACCCAATTTGTATGAATCCTGTGACAAAACTAATTAACAAAATTTTCGTGGGAACGCCTAAATCCGCTCTTGTAACATTAGATTAAAGAAAACTTTAACTGATCGAATCTGTTTTAGATAGCTTTTGACATTAAAGTTTCGAGAAAAGTTTTGCCTTGGTTACTTTGATTAGATTCAAGGCATGATACAACTAGTACAGGTAGGGCACTCAGCGTTTATCGAGTACTGAGAGCTTTTGCTGAAATCGAAAGAGAGAGTCTCCCTGAGTTAGAGAGTGAGCGTTAGACTGAAATGAGTGTGTGAATAAAACCAAAATCGAAGCACTTGCAGACTTACATACATATATCATATGCATAAATTGCGACCAATGCAACAGAAACCAACCCCTAAGAAATTCCGTCGGCAAAAACGAAAAAAAAAATTCGTTCGCACTCTACCTTTTGTATCAAGTGACAGCAACACACTGAAGCTGTGGAGTCCCCAAAAGACAGCGCACTGAGAGAGCGCCATTCGAGTCATAGTTGTATGATGGTTCAAGCACTGCTTGTGCCCTGCTCAACACTCACTCGTGACGTTTTCAAAATAAAAGCTAGGCGACAGCTAATGCAACTGGAATAGAACCAAAACTCCGTGTTTTCGGTTCCCAGAAAGTGGTTGCTCAAAAATTAAAAACAAAAACCAGAGGAAAGCTACCCTCAGCTCGACCGAAGTTTATTTACCCTTGCAGCTTGTATTATTTATATAAATTAAGCTTTCAACTGATTTACGTCGAACATTCTTATCTTAGCTATTTTCCAAACTCAGCCACTACTTTGACCACTTTGCTTGCCGATTTTCTATATGGCAGTTATACAATATATTCATCAGGTTTTGACCAAATTCCCCAAAATTGTGTGGTTACCGATTATATTCATAACAGAACAGTATAAAGACTTTACCATTGAAAACTAAAAAGTTTTTCTTACTAGAACTACTTTTTCGACCGATCGTTCCTATGGCAGCTATACGCTATAGTCATCCGATTTGGATCGAACTTGACAGAATAGTGTGGAAGCGTATATTATTAATCAGTAAAAAGTTTGGGAGCAATAGCATTGAATACAAAAAAGTTTTTCCTACTAAGAATTTTTTCAGACCTATCTTTTTGATGGCAGCTATACTATATAAATGTTTGATTTTCATCAAACTTGTTGAAATTATGTGAAAGCATAGAAAACTTATAAATACGAGGATTGGGGACGTTTGCTTTGAAGACAAAAGAGTTTTTCTCACTAAAACTACTTTTTCGACAGATCGTTTCTATGACATTTATATGCCATAGTTATCCGATCCGGCCGTTTCCGACAAATGTGCAGCATATTTGTATCTAAAGACTTCTTGCAATGTTACAGACTTAAAGACTACAGGATCATACCAAGACACTTACAAGGAAAAACTCATGCACTGTAACATAACTTTACACTACACAACACAAAAACAGAATTACAAAAATCAGAGACCAACTTCTTACTGAAAATTCTTCAACTAGAGATAAAAGAAACGCAACGACACATTTTCATAATAAACAAAGCGCAATCACACACTTACAACAGCTGAAAAAAACTAATAAACAAAAATGACTTACTGGAAATGGAACAAAATCAGAAGCTAGCATATCAACGAATACGAACGACTACAGACCAGGATATTGAGAGAAAGTTAGAAAAAGCAAAATACACACTAGCGGAAATATTTGATATCACACTTAACAAAGACGACGAAACTCAGTGGATCCTCTCTCTTCGACGAAAATTTGCTCTGCCGGTCACCAATGAAAACATTTCACCCATTCATCATGTAGCGGACTTTGAGCAAGGAATCCAAACAATAAAAGATGAAAAGCAGAGAAACAGTATTAGAAGCAACTAAAAAAAAAGCAAATAAAATCAACAAAATCAGAAGGATAAATTCATATTAAACATTGCTACAGAAACAATACAGTACAACAATACAGAAAAACTGATAAAAGAGCATAGCGACAAGGTAGTTATTACGAAGGCAGATGAGGGCAACAAAACTGTAGTAATGTACAAAATAGACTACATGAATAAAATGAGAACACTTCTAAGTGACAAATCAGCATACAAAACTATGCGGGAAGACCCGACATCACAGCTGATCAAAAAGAACAACGTACAAACAGAATCACATTGATACACGACTAAAATACAAACTCTACTGCTCAGGGGACTACCAAAAATACACAAAGAAGGCAATCCGCTGAGACCTATTGCTTCACCGACAAATGTACCATGCTACCAATTGGCAAAACATGTAGGAAACCTGATCAAAAACATAACATCAGAAACATACAACATACAAAATTCACTACAGTTTAAAAACAGAATTTAGGATGTATGACAAAAAAGAGTTAATGTTTTTGTATTGTTTTTAATGAAGAAAAAATTAATAGACTAGACTCCCTGAAGAAGGCGCAAAATGACGCCGAAACGCATAGGAGGAAAATTCCATTAAAAAACTGTCTTTTTTTTGTGGATGAACCAAAACTTCCAAAGAAAACCCGCAAGTAAGGTAAAACAACTCACATAAAATAACCGAAATGGCCCAGGAAAGAAAACTACACTAAGTTCGAAGACAAAAGAGTTTTTCTCACTAAAACTACTTTTTCGACCGATAGTTCCTATGACAGTTATATGCCATAGTTAAAAATGTGCAGCATATTTGTACCTAAAGACTTCTTGCAAAGTTTGGTTAAGATAGCTTTAAAACTGACGGACATAGAAAGAGACGGACGGGCGGACAGCCGGACATCGCTATATCAACTCAGCTCGACATGCTGATCAAGAAAATATATTGGGGGGCGAAATGTCTGAAAAAATTTTGAGATCGACAATAGGAGTCTACATTTCAAATTTAGTTGCTCTAGTTAGTTGCTGAGATGGATGTAAAAGTCAATCTAAGAAGCTCAAAAAATGTTCTGATAATATGAGAAAAACAGGCTGATCTGATTTCTCATTTGAGTTTTTTGACAGCCCACAGTAAACTGATGATTTTTTCAGCCATTTCGTATGAGAACTCAGACAAATGTTAATACAGCTTAAACATTTTAATGTCCGGACTCTGGTAGTCTTATTGCTGTTGTGTAGCGAGAGCGTAGCGCATGCAATGCTTTTGGTAGAGTACGTTCCTTCGGAAAGTTCCCCATGATGTTTTTGTTTGTAGGAAAGAGGTGTGTACTGGTCCCTGTACTTACAAGCAAAGCTTCATGCCCAAGCTCTGGTATGAAGTTTTTTGACCATGCTCTTAGCTTCATTCCTATAAAACCGAATGCAGAGTTGATTTGTAGGCCGTTTTTTTAAATCGATAGCTCTTATTCTCAGACTAGTTGAAAATATGATACACGTTTGGCTCAACATGTAAATGTGCACGCAGTTTTGAAGAGTGCTTCATGAAGCAAACTTCACCATCTAAACACGGACTAAGCCGCCCACACAGGCGCATTCACTACGTACTTTCAGAGCAGGAAACGAACTTTTTGGTATGGAATAAAAAATATACTTATTTTTTCCTTTTATAACAAAAGTGTATCATATCCAGCACTTAAAGTATTTTGGTCTCCATCTATTAACTATGTAGCGTAAAAACTAATTTTTTGCAGACAATGCGAAAATGTTGAGTGTGGTTCTTTATTGGTCCCCTATGGGGACTTTCTATATAGTGCAATAGAGACCAAAATAAATATGTCGACATTAAGAAGAATTTACATAACTTGACGACTATCGCAACAGGTCAGACATATATTGAATTTGGCGGTATCTGCAGTTAGCACCCGCATTTTGCCACAAAGCTCGCCAACAAATGTGTTCAAGCCCAAAAGCCGACGCATCAGGATGATGACACACTTTCGGAAAATGGAACCAGCGTGTTAGCTCAGTTCTATGTTATTAACTGAGTAAAATGGAGCTTTGCTACAATAATAAAATATATTTCTCAATATTTTTCTATTTGATTTATAAAGCCAATTCTAAGAATCTCAGAAAAAAAACTCATACTTTTTGGGATGTCTTAAAATGAAAATAGATCATCTGAACTAAGCACTTAACTTGAACAAAACACAGTTATCGTTCCATTTTCAGTGATTATTTGCTCTCGCTCTGAGTATGTTTTCAGTATTTGAGAACCAGCCTTTAAGCCAAGGTTTGGCCTGCGGTGGTCAAAGTGCCTCGTGCTTTTTACACAGACGCGAGCGCAACTTATGACTGTGTGAATAGATGAGCACCGAAATGCAAGTAAATCGGTTGCACCAACACAAGCACATGTTCAAGTCCTCTCCATTTGGCCGGCCTTGCTTTAACCTGAAGCTTGAGATTTGTAATTCTCAAGACTTCATTCGAAGCGAAAGTCTGCTATTGATAAGTCAGCTATACAAATAACCTGCTTATGGTAATATCTTTAATCTTTGATAAACAGAAAAAATAGTTTAACAAAAATCTATAAAAGAAAATTCTTACTAAAACCATCTATGAAATAAAATCACTAACAATTCAGAATCAGAAATCATTTGCCCAAGTTCAATGTCCATATCATTTGCTTTGGTCTGCTCAGGATGGTTGCATTTCCTTGTTTTGTAAAATGAAATGGAAGCCATGAACAATAAGCTTAGCTTCCGACAGGTTTAACATTTTCCTCAACTTAACTTTCGTTTTCTTTAACAATTGCAATTTGGTTTCTCACGTAAGCGATGAGCTGCCTGACTGATCACTGCTAAACTTGACACTTGCTCATCTTGGGGCGTTATTGCATAAGTGAGAAAGTTTTTTTTTTTGTTTTTAATAATAATTTTGCATTGAACTTAATGTCAGATTTTATATTTTATCTGGACAGAAAATCACAACAAATTAAGCTCATTAAGTTGAGTTGAGACGTGTTTATCCCCCACTAACCGAAAGTTATTTAACTTGTCAAACGAAATGTGACATAATATGCCAAGATAAATTTACAATTTTAACAGCTAACAAAACAGACGTCATAAATTATTGGCAAATTTTCTGAAGGTGTCAGTCTTTTGTTTACATTTAAACAGTTTTGTTACCTTTCGCTTTTTTTTTCTTTTCTTTTTTTGAATCGACAAGTTGATGATGAGTTGCAGTTTTCATTATTAAGTTTGATCGACTTATATCAAAGAGTGTTTAAATTCAAACAGGTGCAGGTGAATGGACATTCTATTTGCATATGTACAGGTAGATATGTACTTATGGCTGGAATTCAAAATGGTCTTGCACTTTCACCATCAGAAATATACTTTGACCAGTTGAAGATAATTTGGTTTTATAGCTGATTACTTATAGATAGCATCTTGCTACCTTTAATTACATATACTCGGATCAAGTAGAAACGGTTGTCCAGTTTTGATCTATTTACAAAATACTAGAATTTTAAATTTTGAACTTGGTTCGATGCTTAACGAATCGAACATTTTGAAATAATTAGTCCGAACCTTTCTCAGAACCTATTTCTTTTAAACCTATTTTCAAAACTAAATAGTTCCATAACTTTTTCCTTCAAGGTCAGACCTTGAGCCGGCCAAACAAGAATCATTAGAAGTAACAAAAAGGTCACCATCCCCAACTAATATTTTTTCCTTCAACTTTTAATAGTTCCAATCGCCACAAATCCACGATCTTAAATCTTTCCCGCAGCTGATTCCAAGGATTAACTGTTCTCATTTTACCCGTAATTTTCCAGTCTAAAGCTGGCTTTACGATTGTCATGTCATATATCTCTAAATAGTTGCAAGCGGAATGTCAAATAGTCCTAAAAAAGTTGGTTTGATGACCTGTACCTTAATTTTCTATACAATTTGAACTGCATTTTAATGTGCTGGATCACAGGGTAAGCTGCAGGTGCACTGTTCAGTTATTAGCTTCATCGGCAGACTAGAGCAGTCAATTTCAACACATTAGGTAGAGAATCGAATACTCTACTTACGTACAAAATAAATCCCATCACTTTTTGATACTTTTTAAGTATGAGTCTACCAAAGTTGAAAAATTGGTCAAATTTGGAGTATATGTTTGTTTTAAATTCTTACATTAAGAACAAATATATCTTTCATATAAGACCAAAAAGATAATGATCGGTGGTATGGTTTAGCGACAATTCAATTCGAAACTTTGTGTTTTTGGCAAACCTGCAAATTTTCTTCGCAGACTTGAAAAAAGTATGCTTTGAGAAGCTATGTCAGTCATATTTGTTACACGATCTCAAAATAAGTTCGGATCGATTAGTTTGGAATATATCTCTATCTGAAAAGTTAACTTCTTTTGTCAATCGCTTCAGTCAAAAAATTTATTTTCGGCCGGAGGCCCCAAAGTGCGTAGGTTCGAGTCCCCGTCAAGGCATACACAGAAAAAAAATAAGATCCATATCAATGTGATATGGGCTGGTTAATTAGGCATTTTGTCAAATATGATATTTTTCGTATCATTTCTAAACTATAACGTTTCATATTAACCATAAATAATATAAATTTTTCAAATGATATTAGAAAAGGTCAAAAGGATATCTATTTAATTTTCGAAACTCTCGCAAGGGGAAAGGGATGTATAGAACAGAGTTCACCAGCGATAGCCCCTGAGGCACGAACATACTCGCCAATTCGCACCAAATGCTTGCCGAAGTCATGCTTCACTGTGTGTTAGAGAGAGACACAGTCACATTTTCACGCTCTCTGCTTGGGGAACACTGGTAAAGAAAATGCGAGAAAGGAAAGAGACGTAAAAAAATATATAAGTAGGCTCTCAGCCATGTGACCACACGCATGCCCGATAGCGCCGTGCGGTAAGATGCCATGCTAATTTGTAACGTGCAATGGTCCCGAGTTCGATCCCTAGTCAACAGTGTTGGCAGAGAAAAACTTTGGCCGAGAGGGAAAAACACCTGTATTTTCGACAATTTTCATATTATTCATGCAATTATATATTTAAAACATCATCAGAGTAATGAAGTTCCTCGTCCTCATCCTTGTCGTAGGCCTCAGTTGTACCTATTAGCTTAAGGTAACTAGGAAGGACCTTATAATGAACGCAGCATTCCGCATGTCGTCGTAACCCGTATCTGTAACTACACATAATATATTTTGAATTTAAATTCTTAATTTCTTTTTCACTAATAACCAATATCTTATAGCCTATTTCCACTGGCTTCATTTCTTATCATTTTCATTTCTAAAAATGATGCTGTTTCCATTGACAAATCTTCATCATTTTGATATTCGCAATGCCACGTTGACATAAACAGCTGAATGGTTTGATTTAAACAACAGGCGCCACTTTCAAACTCACGGGGAGTTTTTGCAATATTTACCCAAAAAAAGACATTCCCGGCAGGAAAGCAATTACCCTGGGCGAACGCATTGTTAACGCCCTGAATAATCAGCAGAAAGCTAAATACACAACTTATTTTGACTAAATTATATTATTAACAAAATTGCGCCTTATTTTTAAATTCAAATCAATAGTTTATTGGTGATGACACTTTCTATTTCCAGAGAGTAACGAGTAGTGCCAGAGAGTAGCGAGTACTTTTTAAAAAAATACCAAATTCCTTCGTGGGGAATGCCATCATTTTTGAGAAATGAAGGAAATGAAGGGCAAAATGCAACAACAATTTGTATGGAAGAAATGATATCATTTTCTTCATTTCTTGTCATTTCAAGAAATGAAGCTTCATTTCTTTGGTGGAAATAGGCTATTATACATTTTATTGAGTTGAGCGTGCTCACCTTCATTAGATTTCTGTGTTTTGATTTTACAATATTAAACTGACTGAAGACACGCTCAACTTCAGCGTTGGATCATGACAAGAACAACATCTGAATCGCAAACGAGGCTCCAGAGTCCTTGGAAGCGATTACTGTACTCCAAAAATTTATGTACTTAAAATTTATGTACCCATTTTATGTACTTAATGTATATCATTACATTAAACCTTAGTTGTGAATATCTTCTACGAAAAATACTTCCAAAATGGTAAAAATAATTTTTTTTTTTTTGGTCGTAGAATGTTGTCAATCGAAAATATGTCAATTTGTTGAAGAATGCTGAAATAGTTAGATAAACTAAAATCAAGTAAATAGCTTAATACAATGAATTTTGTGAAAATCAAAAAAGTAGATCAGTGCCTGAGCTTCAGTTGCTTTATAAGGTCAACTTAGAAATTTTTGCAGCAAGTCTCGAATAGATTTCTCTAATTCGCTATCCATATGAAACATAAATCTTTCTTTCTTCTTTCTTTCTTTATTGGCTAATCATCCTAACACTACAAGTACATTATACTTATAATTTAAAGGGCTAGTCACAAAAGTTGTTAAATTTAGAACTGAAACATGGATCATAAATGTTTAAGTATTATCTTAAATCTAAACATTTAATTCATATCTGAGTTTTACATATATTTAACATTGATAAATAGCTAAAAATATTGTATTTATTTATTTACTTTTAGTTTTGATGGTTTGTGGTTCGTAGGTGCGATTCTAATTTAATCCTAAACTGCGTGGCGTTTCTTATGCTTTTCTGATAATGCAAGCCTAACTTTTTTACATATAATATTGTTCGTTCTTCTTGACATACTGAAATTAAGATTCTGGTACAGGTATGAAGGTTCATGAGTCCAAATGTAAATTAAATATCTTTATAGAAACATCGGATATTTTGTCAGTTCGTTTTCGATTATACAAATATATAACGTGCTATATTATTAAATGCTACCTGAAGCTTCCTTTGGCTTTCTGAATCACAATTGTTAATAACTTCAACTCCATTAAAAAGAACAGAGGTACGCAAAGTCTTGGCTATCAGCAACCGAATTTTAACTGGCAGAAAGTTCATCATCAGATATTGGTTTCAGAGGATTCCGCACATCTTGCCTGTGACTCTGATTATATGGTCTTTCCATGTAAGAGATGAATTAAATGTTAAACCAAAATTGCTGGCTCGCTCGATATACTCTATTGAAGTGTTATTAATTGTTAGCCGTGGCAAGTTGTCAGTCCTAACACATTTGTTGCTGATAACCAAGCATTTTGACTTACATGGGTTTAGTCCAAGTCCATTTCTTTCAGCCCAATCACATATTTTATCTAATTCACTATTGCACACTTGGACACATTCATTATTCTTACTCAAGGGTCTTCTAACATATGAACATAACATTTTGACAATACGCTTGACATATATTGAAAACAGGAGAGGCCCAAGAACGAATTCAAAACCAATTTCCTCTACTTGTTATTATATTATTAGTATCTGATGAAACAACCCATTTTTTTTAAAGTTGAAGTTTATTGAAGTTTACATTCAAATATTGTGCCTTTGCAATAATTGCAGTAAACTCAAGAAGTATCATTCTTCCGGAACCAGGCCAAATTTGTCAAACGATCTGTTAATTTGGCTAGCACTTTGTGATGACTGTTTTCTGAACGTAAAAGGTGGCAATTGGGGTCGTTAATGACAAACTATCAAATTGCTTACAAGTTTTGCAAATGAATACAAAATAAAAATAAAACTGAAAAAAATCCAGAATTCCCGCTTCCCGCTGTTTCTAAATTTTTCACCGGAATAGAAATGACGGGAAAAAGCTGATTTGGCAACACTGCTAGTCAAGGCGGGGTCAAAAAATTATAAATTCGTTCTTTTTCTGTTTCTATAAAACAATAAATAATAGTTCATATATATAGTTCAATTCATTTTTTTTCTTTGTTTAATAATAAAATTATAATATATCAATTTGATCTTAAAAAATATTATTTTCAAATTGTCCAAAAATTTCACTTTGATATTTTCGGACAGGTCAATGTCAAGTGTGACATATCGGCTTTTTATTGATACGAAAAAATATAATATTTAGCCCCAGATCATATCATTATTTTTTCTGTGTAGTTTTGTTTGTATGCTCTCTTTTTTATATTTTGTTCAATGCACTATGGTGCTAGAATCGATACTTTGTTGTAAGTTACATTGAAAAAATTGATATTTTTTCATATCCATTTTACTCCGATATGCAAATATCCGATATCGAATAAATGTTAAAAATTTCAAATCAATATTTTTTAACATATCATTTTTACATTTTTAATTTCATTCTGAAACTATTCAATATCAATTTAAGTAAATGATATTATTTTGTATAAGAATGATATTATTTTCTTGCCAAATGATATGAAAAAATTGATGTTTTTAAAAAGTTCATTTTAACAAGGGTCATATCATCTATCTGTGTATTACTTTAGTTTAATCATTTTTGATATTTGCCGTAATTCGGCATAGGGCAATATATTTTACTAGCCACCAAGCTAAATGTGGGTTTTATTCTGCTATTTGTAAAGTTAGGTATGAATCTGCTTACTTAGATTTTCAAAGATTAGATTTTTGACAACGACTAAATTCCGCCGACATTAAAGACATAGTTCCGCCACAAAAAGTCACTTAATTCTTTTGTTTTGAAAAAAGTCAGCGGAATACAGTTGCCATGACTAAATCTCTTGACAAAGACACAATTCCGCCGACATTAACGACATAGTTCCGCCACAAAAAGTCACTTGATTCTTTTGTTCTGAGATAAGGCAACGGAATACAGTTGCCATGACTAAATCTCTTGACAACGACTTAATTCCGCTGACATAAACGATATAGTTCCGCCACAAAAAGTCACATAATTCTTTTGTTCTGAAAAAAGTCAGCGGAATACAGTTGCCATGCCTAAAACTCTTGACAACGACTTAATTCCGCCGACATAAAAGACTGTTGTTTTGTTTACGCACTGTCGGTATATCGAAATAACCATCAAGGTAGCAATAAGTAAGAGGTTTCCCACTTTGAAATGATTTCCTTATCTAAAATTAAGTGAATACTTTACAATTTTAAAATAAATTAGAAATGTCTGACCATTAATACTAATCAGCTTTTAATAGCCTTTAAATTCGTAAATAAAACCAATTTATTTCCTTTCTTGTCTCTAATTTAATCTTCTCCAAAAACCTTTTCTCCCTCGAATTCAATTGGTTGTGTATATAATCGTAGCTGCAATTTACTTTAACTCAACTTTACTTTAGCTTTTACCAAATGCAACAGGTGCACTTTATTTGAACTTCCGCCATTCAGTTAAATGCTTTGTCCATTCAACAATTACAATCAACCAAAAAAAAAAACTCGAAAAATCATTGTCCATAAATTTTTCAACTTTCCGCTCATTGGAGTTTTCCATAAGGGCAGACCACAGCTGCTGGTCTCTCTCTCGCTATCTCTACATACATACAAACGCATATATAAAATAACAAATTTTTATGACCCATCAGGTGAAAGTGACGGATGGAACCAACTGCTGTTGCTGTGGTAGCAGACCGTTGAGATCGGGTGCGGCCTTAAAGGGCGCGACTTGAAATGCAGAAATGGGTTCGCTTTCAATGGCAACAACAATAGTTGCTTTTGTTGTTGTTGTTGGGCGTGACAAGCCCCAAATTGGTCTTCAATATTATTAAGCTTTAGAAATTTCTACAGCTTAATCATAAGTGGCCCACACATTTTCAGGCGTAGGCGCAAATTGGAAAAGGGGAAACCTTAATAAAGTGCAATGAACTAAAGATTGAATTATAGGAAAATAGTATTTATGAGTTAGGCCAAATATGGGTCATTTTTGAATTTAAGTAAATATCTTTTTCGACATTGGAACTTGACATGCTCATCGTTTGAAGTAGAATTCTTTTTTCTAATTTAATTTTTCGACAATTCTTTGTTTGCATGTTGAAATTATGATTTGAATCACTTTTGAACAGTTTTTTTGAATTGGTTTCAAACCAGTCTGAAACCGGCAACATATGCATATGAAATTTTAGTTTCAAAGCTTAAAAAATTTAAGAGATATGCTGCTGAAACAGTTTTGGACTGCTTTTTAATCACTTTGGATCTTCTTTAACTACATTAATATCCGATCCCATCTCAAATACTTCCATCCAAATCAATAACTCTTCATTTTCTCTATATTTTTTTTGCAGGTAAAATATATCTGGACCAGTGGCCGCTTGTGCGACTTCAAGGGCTGTGAGCGTCCCGATCTGCAGCCCACCAATATCAATGGCTGGTTCTGGACGGCCACACTACAAAAGTTGGCACCCACCACTGAGCGTTCTCAGGGCGATTGGTCACCCACCGGTGGCATTGGCCTGCCCCAGCCCGATAATCGTGAATTCAAGCAGAACGGTGCCCCCGAAAACTGTTTGGCTCTGTTGAATCAATTCTACAATGATGGTGTCAACTGGCATGATGTGGCCTGTCATCATAAGAAATCGTTTGTCTGCGAGGAGAACGATGCTCTGTTGAAATATGTGCGCTACACAAATCCCAATTTGCGCATTTAAGCTGATCGTGTTGAAATGGGAAGGGGGGGATTGTTGTATTTAGTTGTTGCAGCCTCCAAATAAACCAAAAATGATATTTTTATATGGATTGCGCGAGAGTCCCAAAAAAAAAAAGAAAAAACAGACAATTTCCAGGCTATCTACTTCTACAGCTGCATGTCATACTATGTTTTGTTTTTTTTTGTAACAATTTGTCAAAGTGTCTACATCACGCTTCACGTCTCTCATTCAATTTAGTGTAATTTTATTAATTTTGTATTAATTTATGATTTGTTTAAATTAAAATAATAATAAAAAAAAACATTCGACTTGTAAACTTGAGTAAACAATTTTAATATTTGGGGTGGGTTTTTATTTTTGACGGCGACTAATCCCGGTAATAATACAGAGAGAAAAATAATATGATAAATCTACACGAAAATGTAAGATTTCTACATGATTTGATTGGGATATTCAACCCATTACTTTTGCTTAGCTTTTCTACCTGCCGAGTTTACTTTTCTCATTTCAGCACGTGGCATGTAGCTTTTCTGCATGCCGCATGTAGAAATGAGAAATGTAAACGCGGAATGCAGAAAATCTACATACCACGTGTTGAAATGAGAAAAGTAAACACGGCGTGTAGAAAAGCTAAACTGCTAGCTTGCGCTCAGGGCAGTCGTGGCTCGCTCCAACAAATATATTTTGCGGAGTTGGTGTTGGAAATGACAAGACGGTCAGGATTTCGGTTTCTAAGCCTATTTATTGGCCTTAAAATGCTTAATGTTACAATGGTTTCCCTTACTGGGCTTACTGCTGGATGTACTTATGTTCTGTCGCTAGAGCTAGGTGGCTCCTATCACTTCTCTGTATTAGGTCTCAGACAACGATGGCACCACGATTCGCCCAAACACGCTTGCCGTTCGCAAAGCTCTCCGGCTCTCGTTTTACTTCACAGCTACTGTCTTGCAACCCGCTGCTTTTCTCCTGGCAGGCGGTTCAACGCTCTACTCCTTCTCGCTGGCCCCACGATTTCGTCAGGCCCACTGGCTGATATAGCTCAGTTACGCCGACACTCGTTTGACTCGCACATCTCGATGGCTTGAACTACGTTTTTCCTTCGCACTCAGTCTGCCTTTCTCCCTCGACGATCCTTCGCTTCCGGTTCGGGGCTCTTCCTCGATGTTCCTCTGCTCCACTCACTCGCGTTGTTACTCGCACTAGCTTGAAATCTAGCACTGGGACTTGACACTCGCTTTAACGACTCGCACTTAGACTTGCACTCGATAGTCTTGCATCTCCAACAGCGCGTCCTTTTATAGCCACAGGTCCGGCTCGGCTGCGCATTTGTCGGTCATTAGCCGCCAAGTCCCGTTGTTGCCATTCGCCGTGTGAGCGTCATCACTCGTCTCCGCTCTTCCGTTGTCTCCTTCTTTTCAGCAGATACAATGGTTTCCCGCGTTGCACTATTCTGAGCGCTGCCCCCGGACTCCGTGTTCACCTCTACCTTACCCCTCAGCTCCTCCCGCCAATTCGCCATCAATCTTAACCCTATGCGGCCAACATTTTGAAGCACACCCCACCACTCCATAAGCTAGTTTCAAAAAAAAATCTTACATATAATCTTAAAAGTACTCCTTTAACCTTATAACTACGCTTTTTACCCAGATAAGTTGTGGGACTTTACAAATCAAGTCCTCACAAAACAAATATAATAATAAAACTTGAAGAAATCCTACATTTTCGTGTAGATTTAGCATATTTTTCTCTCTGTATATGAATAATCTAGGAGCAGAAGAGGACCAACCCATCCACTAAGTTCGTTTCTGAAAAACAACTCATTAAACATTTTAATTTTTTTTTAAATTTTTACTACTCTGGGGGATTTGAACTCGGGACCCTTGGACTGAAACACGATAGGAATGATGTTTTAGACGGCTCCGTGTAAGGCAAGGCATTTAAGTCATTAATTGTATTGAATCTGCGTAAAAGCACAAATCAATATTAGCTTGCTTGTAATTCTCAAGTTTGAATTCATTGCTCTCCTCATTTATGTACGGGCAACTGAAATTTGCGCACGATTTGTGTAGATTTCATACATTTAGCATTCAACCTTAAATTAGAAAACCTACATTCCACGTATGACATTGTGCTACATTGTGTTTGGGCTACATTTTCCGTTAAGAATTTCCCCACGCTCTTGTAGGATTTCAATATCGAAACGTTAATATAGAAAACCTAAAGCGTTCGTAAAAAATGTAAATGTTAATTGGAAATAAGCTGATTGTCTAATGTCGTATAGACTTTGCCTTTGCCCACGCAGCATTTAACTTCTCTACATGAGGCGTTTACTTGTTTTATTTCTACATGCTACATGCAGTTTTTCTGCACGCGTAGCGTTCTACATTCTACATTTAGCGTGGCAAAATACGTTTCGTTTAGGATTGACAACATTCTACACGCGCCGTGTACCCAATTTTGTTTTCTCTGTGTATAAGTAACATTTTAGACATGTGACTAAATATAATGAAATATCATTTCATTCGTGTTCAGTCCAAGGTCGTGGGTTCGATTTCCAGACCAGACTAAGCAAAGTTACGGAAAAATTGTAGTACTTCTTTGTTTTTCAGAAGTTGTAAATAAAACCAAAACTACTCTTATGAAAAATGAAGAAAGAAAGTAAAGAAAGGGATCCTCGATATTAGATATCAAGCTCAAATTAATCTCAAGAATGCTCAAAATGATCCTGCTTTGGGATTAAATTGAGATTGAATTTTGTACTTAATACAGTTTGGGAGAGGCTACACTGTGAAATTATAAGAAATTTAGAAATAAAAATGCGGCTTAAGTGGGACAGAACCTTTGGAATAACTCCTATTCGATACTTAACTATAATATGGCAAAAAACAATTACTTCCAAGCTATATTTGGGTCATTGATGATATCGAATATCTTCAAGTCCCGAGTCGAAATGCTGAGCCTTAACTGCAAACCATCAGAATGTAGACATCATGTGCACTCTATGCAATTTGCTATACTTCTTTGTGATACTATTACTTTAAACTTGCTACTACTACTTTCTAATGCAGTTTGGGATTACCGCGGGATAAAATTAATCTCTCTAAAAATCGGAAGGGGTTCACACCTGGGTTCGATACTGCGAAAATTTTTGGGTTCTGTTTCGGAAGGATGCTGAACCGGGGATCTGGAATAGTTTTTCTTTTCGCTAATTCAGAAAAGATGTAAGTAAATTGGTACGAACTCAATCAAGCCACATTTTAAAGTTCTTTACAATGCACAGTGGTTCAAAATATCGGAACCAAATTGTTCTGTTCCATTTCTCGAAAGAACTAATTAATAAATAAATAATTTGGAACGACCCCCGAACAATTTTATTGTTCTTCAGCTCAACGATTGTTAATTTGATATGTTTTCAGACAGATTCGCGAAATTCAGTTGGAAAATGGGTTTGAGGGGTTAGAAAATTATTGATTTTATTGCTTGTCGGACCTGACACCATGAAAAATTCACGTCTTTATAACTTCTTTTTCACTGAAGAAGTAGTTCCCAAAACTGAAATTCGCTTCCATTCCATTCGCTTTTATTAAGGCGTGAAACCGTCAAAGAATGCTTCTTTGGGCTGATATTTTAGCACGGGTTTTTGTAGTTGCTTTAAGCTTTGTGAATCTTTCGGGTTTCCCTTACAATTTCTCTTTCTCAAAGAAATGTTCCAGAAGTCCATCCGTCGGAAGGGAATATTTCATGCATGAATAATGTATGAATAACACGTTCTTTTGAAACCCATTTTGAATGTTATGAAAAAGAGCATACTAAAGATGTGGGTGAAAAATTTTTAGTTTCGCCTTTCTGTAATTGTCGAACGAATACCCTTCCTTCTTAAGAGACTGTGTAATTTTAAAATTTTAGATAAGGTATTTCGTGATGATTTATATACATTTTGACTCTTACCATTATAATGCTGAGTTAAGTCTATGGAAACTTCCATATTATATTATTATTCATATAATTGACACACCGTAAACCGATTTCCAATAAAAGTAAACTTTTATTTTTCTAACTTTTTAAGGCACGTACTTGTTGCTGTTGCTTTTGAGGTCAACTTCTTAAGGGGGGAGCCTGCTTTAGAAGCTTCAAAAAATCGATTTTCCGAGGACTTTTTTGGGAAGGAAAGAAATATTCGATTGAAACGAAACTTTCAGGTTTTATTGTTATATATTTCAACAGTCTTCTCAAATTTTTTCATTAAAATATATGTCATATTATGCCTGGTACAAGCATTTCGCCGAGGAAAGATGCAGGTCGCAATTTCCATCTGAATCAAAAACACCCAAAAAAATTTATGTTTTCTATAGTATAGCTTCTAGTTAAACCAAGAAAACTGAACAAAAAGAGAAAAAATAAAATTTTTCCGCAAATTAAAAAAAAAATCATTTTTTTGAAAAAAAAATTCACTTCAGATTGTTTAAAAAGTGGGTTAATCATAACTTTTCTTAAGGTTTTTTAGGTTCAACTAGAAGAGAATTTAATCCTGAATACAATAAATTTTGTCTCGTTTCGATAGGACGTTTAATTTTTTCCCTATCTTTCCCGCCAATTAGGAAAAATCGTAAAAATGAAAAACCGAGAAATCGCACGTCAAAGTTTTCGTATATAAAAAATCTCGACGCTTGCTCACTATTTCTCCTGTAACTTTAAAAATATTTTGAATTTGCTTCTGAAATTTTAGGGACACATTCTTGGATAGTTCGGGTAGATATTTCGGCAAAAAAAAAAAATTCGATTTTTTGAAGCCTCTAAAGCAGGCTCCCCTTAATGCAAGCAAAACTTATTAGAAAATTTAAGTCAAAGGAAATTAAAGAATACGACGCAAAAATGTTCATTTTGTCCCATCGATACTCTTTATTTTGCCTTCTTTCCATTTGGTTTGCTTCGTTTGTCCTTGCATTCTGCATTTCTTCTTCCCATTAATAGGTATCAAAAGCACTGCCTAGAGAATTGAACGTTTCATGTTATGATAACTTTTAGCCTTCCAAACACATGAAAAAAAACGTGTTACGAAAAAACAGAAACAAAACGTTCTTTCTTGTTACGTACGCGTGCCAAAAGCACAACCCAGAGAACGGACAGTTTCATGTTATAGTGAACTTTTTAAAAATGCCTCCCCAACCTTTATTGAGCAACAGACACTCGCCTACGACCATATTTTCAGCACCGGTGCGATTCCAACTTCATTTAAAAAGAGCTTGATATTCCCAATTTACAAAAAAGGAACACAAACCGAAGCCAGCAATTATCGAGGTATCTCGTGTCTGAACGCAATTATGAAAATTTTTCCAGGAATACTACTGGAGAGAATCACGACTTGGGTTAATCGCAACGATATCTTGAGCGAATTCCAGTGCGGTTTCAAAAAAGTTTTCAAGTTACTGCAGAATACGCCAAATTACGCGATTTATATAGAAACTGGCCTTCCAACTCTTTATACGTATACACTGCAACTGAATTTCAACTATGTAGCCAAGGTCATGAACATGCCGGAGAAAAGACTGCCTAAGCAAATAATGAGTCAACTGCTTCTTGGGAAAACTCAGTTTTTTGACGACTGGTCCACTATTTCAAACAACTGCGGGCTAAACTTTGATTGGGACAATATACAAGGATGGCGTCACACACAAGCTGAAGTCATAAGAATGCTTTGCGAAGAAGAGCGTCAAATCTTTATAAACCGAGCTAGACAGAGCACTGAAAGGTCCACTTATAAAAAGCTGTCTCACAACTTGGGTCAATCAAACTATTTTCAAGATAGCCTAGGAACAAACTGCATTAGCAATATTTTTAAGGCGAGGTGCGAAATGATTGCATTAAACTTTAGGCCACACAGAAGGGGTTTGGATGAAACCTGCAGCCTTTGTAATATGCGTGAGACGGAAAATGTGGAACACTTTATCGGCACTTGTCCCATCCTTAAAGAGGTGCGATATCTCCACTTCCGCCGCGTCACTTTAAACGAGTTTGAAATCCAAAGCATTTTAAACGGAGAAAATTGGCGCATCCTATCAGCATTTTTAGCAGAAGCCACCAAATATCGGCAACAAATTATAAACAAGGATTTTTTAGGTTTTTTTATTATTTTATTTTGTTCTATTTTGTTTTCTTTTTTTTTCTAAAACAGTCTGTAGAGCCGTCTTCATTGACGGAAGATCCACTATCTCGTGACGAACGGGGAAGGTGGGTGGAGTAGTCAAATGAAAGGCGACTCTCAGACTACATAGCATCCCACAACTTTAAAACATTAAAGTTTTGAGGAAATCTTGGAATTTCGTCAAAAGGATCAATGAAGTCATTTTCAGATTAAATATTTGTCACTTATCATTATTTCCCTTAAATTTTCATCTCCATCTGGATTATTTCTCATCTCATTCATTAGTTTCTTTTCACGATTTTGCAATTCAGCAATAGGTTTTTCTTTGCAAGCTAATTTTGTTCTAAAGTAAAAAATATTTGGTTTTTTGGATATAAAAATACAAAAAAAAAGAATTGGGATTTCATTTAAAATTTGAGAACGTTTTTCTTAGCAGTTTCCAAATATGACCTGCTCACCATCATACAAACATCAAAAAACACATCATCAATTAAAAAATATTTTTCTTGAGGTGCCTCCGAAGATTCGCAGTCACGGACTTTTTGATTTATTGATATTTTAAATTCAAAATTTTTTTCAAAAATACATTAGATGTAATTCTTAACGACATTAATCACATCTCCAAAAAATATACATTATATTATGCCTTTTTTCGCCCTTAAAACCTTAAACCCCTCGGGCGCACCATAAAGATTTTAAATTTAAATACAAAACAAAAAAACGATTTAATGCAATACCCCAGAACGGTCACACTGTCAAGTAGTTGGCTTGACGCAAGTTGGCAGCCTGCTGGTATCGATACTATCGAAATAAACTGCCATCTCTATTTGCTTGGTATTTTCGCGCTGCCAGCATACGGTCATTCTGAGAGTTGCCAATTTAGCTATTTTCTCCAAAAGTTCCAGCCATTTTGTAAGGTCGATAGCCGGAAAACATTCTGTTGTGAAATTCTAGCTAATTTGAAAAAACTTGTTGCCATTTTCTGGCAAATTCGTAAGTGCAAAAATTCAGATGCAACAGCCTTTTTAAAAGCAATTTGAATTTTGTTTTGCTAGACTGATAAAAATACCAGCTAAAAACAATATCAAAAGCATATATCCAAAATCGATATAAAATTTTTACATTACATAATAACATTCCTTCCTGTTTTTGAATTCTATCAATCGGAATTTTTAAAGAACCGAATTCCAAAACATTTGGCTAACAAAAGAGTCAAATATAAACAGAAATGGTAATTTAACAGCCGCATAACACAAATGCTCTTCGGAAATGTAGCTTTTAACAATTCCGATTCAGCATTAAATTGAAAACGGCAACAGAATTAATTGTGCATTTGGCTGGGGCGTAGCCAGATTTCCGAAAAAGAAGGTACAGCATTGCCTAAAGGTTTCTTAAATATTTCTTAAATTATGTTTCTCAACACTAAATAATAAAATCAACATGCATTTGATATGAAATGAGAAACAATCTTCAAAATAATAGCGGAAAACTTAAGATATAAATGAAAACGGTAATTTTCCGGGTCAAAATCGATGATTAAGGTTCCTAGGTTCGGCATTTGATATAAACAGTTGTTAAAAACTATGCCAGAAGGAACTTGCTCGGGTTTAAAGACCAATTTTTACCTCTGTAACAAAAGAGAACGTCACATATGGAGGCCCCTTTTTGTCTGTTTGTAGCACAACATTGTCCATTAGATCACTTCAATTAATTCTGTAGAAATAAGCCCATGTTTAAGCAACATTTGTAACACTTTGTCATTTTTAGCTTTATTTAACAATCGATTTAGCTAGTTTTGAGCTACAACAGTTGGCAACACTGGTGTCTGCATGTTTTCTCTGATTTAGATGGCCATATACGGTCACACTATTCCTTTGGAGTTTTGCGTCGTCGTGACACATTGTTTGTTTTAAGGTTGCTGATAAATTGTTATTCAACTAACAAATACAAGTGAAAAGCGTGCGTATGAAAAAGCCATCAAATGTAAATCATTTCTAACATTTAACCAATCACCGCAGTTAAATCTGGCGAAGATGGGGCGTCGCTGCTGTGTGGCCAATTGTCCGTCAACATCCCGTCTGCTTGAACACCATGGCGTCACCTACCACTCGTTCCCGCAGGATCCTGTCATACGGGCAATTTGGATCAAAAACTCACGCATTAGCCTGGACAAGCAGATCACGAAAAGTGTTTTGGTCTGTTCAAGGCACTTTCGTCGTTTGGACTTCAATACCATTCGGAATGGCAAATATTTGCTTAAGCCGCGTGTCTTCCCCACCGTCTTTCCCTGGGGCAAAATGGAGACCTCTGAAATTGAGGCCGATCATCGGGCCTTGCAGCAAGCCAATGTAGAGGGTACTTCGGGATTGGCCGGTAGCGGAGCAACCACTTCGGCCAATGAGGATGTAATCAAGGCCACTGTGGATCAAATTGTGGAACAAATTCTGGCGGAGACGGCGGAAAGAAATGCGGCAGCTGCAGCCCAGGCCAAGGCCAAAGAGGAGGAGCATAAAGAAACGGCAGTCACAGTAAAAACCGAAGAGCTTACGGAGAGTTTACCTAAAACTGATGAGGAGCTGCCCAGTACTTCAGCTGCTGCTGCTGCTGCAGCTGCGGCTATAAGTGAAACCGGAACTGTCGCTTCTACGCCTGACACTAGTTCGCCCCTCTCCAATGAGTCACCAACGCCAAAATACTGTAACCCCACAAATCTGTCCATTGGAGCACGTTTGGAGGCCCAATCGGTAGATGGTCTATGGCTGCCTGCTCGCATTGTGGAAGTAAATGAAACAGAAGAAACTCTGCTGGTGCGCTTCGATAAAAGTAGCAAGCTCAAGACATCCCCCTCAACCGGTGGCAGTAACCAGGAATGGTTGACCATTAAATCGGAACGTTTGAGACAACGTGTTCAGCGTACACTTCCCCTATTTGAGCTGGAGGAGAAATGCATGGCACGCTGGTCTGGTCCCAGGAAATTTCCAGGCACAATTAAAAAACTCTTGGGGAATGACACCTACGAGGTGCTCTTCGATGATGGTTATGTCAAGAATGTACGTGCGGTGCATATGAATAAATTACCCAGACAGTTGGTGGTTCTTGATGGCATGGATGTGTCGACTCCGGCGGCACCAGCTAGTGTCAAGCCGATAGTGGGTAGCAAAAGATCCAGCATTGGAGCTGGTTCAGGATCAGGGACATCAGGTTCATCAAGCAGCAAAAAAAGCAAGAGCACACCACAGCGCAAGGATTGGCCTTTGCTGGATATGGCTAGTTTGGATATTGGTGAGTTTTTAAAAGTGTTGACTAGAAAAATGGAAATCAGAGAAATTGTAATTTTGAGTTAAATTGCAATGGAAAACTGAGAACAAGATATATTTTGAAATTATTGCAGAATTAAGAGCTCTTAATATGAAATTATTTTGCAGATTTGCGTAGTTGCTTCGATGGTAACCTTGCGTTGAGACCATTGCTTCGAGTGGGCGTCGATTAGGAAGTTCACCCAAGCAGGAGTGAGGTTGCAGAGTCATTAGGACTGGGTAACGAGTAGAGACTTTCGTTTGCCACGCGTTGTGGACTTTGTTTGCCAGTCGTTGTGAACTTTGTGTTGAAATCGTGAACTTGTAGGTAGACTCAGGTGGGAATCAATTGCCAAACAAAGAGCGTCTCGAGTTGTAGCTGGTTGCTTGTGGTCGATCAGTTAGTGGGATCGTTTTGCATGAACAACGGCGATGATGAAAGATGTGATGAAAATCCATATTCAGCTGCGCGACGTACTTTCAAAAGTAGGAACGATCGTTTGGCAGGCTGCGTACAATGTAAGATCTGAAAAATTGGTCGGATGATAAACCAACGTGAAATCGGTTACATTAGGGTGCAAAGTCGGCTGAGTGCAGTTTAAAAAGCATCAGACAGCTGCAGGGCGTGGAATGTTTTCGGCACGTGAACAGCAGGCGTGGGCAGCGCACATTGGGCTGAATTGCCTTTTTTTATTGCATAAACTCTAAAAATAAAGATAGAAAGTTGAAACTTCAAATATTTGCTGTTTATATTATAAGCAAATTTCGAATTTATTTTTTTTTGCCGGTGTGACCACGCCACCCCCGCCACCTGCATGCATCTCCTCCGTTAGATTCGAAGCTATCTTTACTCAACTTTGTACAAAGTTTATAGGTACTTATACGCTGTACATTTGTTGGAACCGGCCGGATCGGAAGTCTATAGCATATAGCCGCCATAGGAAAAGTCGACCGAAAAACAAGTCTTAGTGAGAAAAACTTTTTTGTTTTCAATGCAAACGTCCCAAAAACCTCGTATTTATTAGTTTTCTATGCTTTTTCATAATTCTAGCAAGTTTTATGAAAATCGGACAACTGTTTAATATACAGTTGCGGCAAAAATAATAGCACTGCGTCATATAAAATTCTTTGATGCAATACATCTTTTGTTTTTTTTGTAATTGGTTTAATAATTTTGTTGTACAGTATAGGCTTACATGTGATCTCTCTGAGAGTAATGTGTTAATGCTCAATTTGCTAACGGTTTTTTCTGTATAAGGCATCTCAGCAAACGAAGTGCAAAACAGAGCGGCAAACAAAATAGCACTGATAACGGATTTTTTGAGATTCCGAGGAACAGACTGCAGGTGTTCGGCGACATGATGATTATTGTTGTGTCGCCACACTATCATTAAGTTCAAAAAAATTTTTAATTATGGGTCGCGGAAAGCATTGTAGTGACGAAAAGAGGGAAATCCTTAAAAAGCTTATCCAGGAAGGCAACACCTACGCTCAGGTGGGGCAAATCGTCGGTTGCTCCAATAAAATGATTAGTAATGCCTTAAATTATTAAAATAAACCAGAAACACGCGGTAGAAAAGTCGCAATGTCTAATTTGCTGGTGAACAGACTGGTTCGCGAGTGCAAGAAGGCCCCCTTTAAGCCGGCTACTGAGCTAAAGAAGGAGCTTAACATATCGGCTTGCATTAGGACAGTCCGGAATGGCTTAAAAGATTATAAATTAAGTGCCCGTAGTCCGAGAAAAGTTCCACTTTTGAATGCGAAGCATGTGGCAAAAAGAATAGAGTTTGCCAAAGAGCACCTGAATTGGCCGGCAGAAAAGTGGAGAAACATCCTATGGTCGGATGAAAGCAAAATCGTGCTATTTGGAGGAAGAGGATCTCGATCCTATGTACGGCGACCCCCCAATTCGGAATACCGCCCGAGTTTCACCTGCAAGACCATAAAACACGGTGGAACGAGTATCATGGTTTGGGCATGCTTTTCTTATTACGGAGTGGGTCCAATACATTGGATAAAAGGTATTACGGATCAACATGTCTATTGCGATATTTTGCAAACAGTGATGCTGCCTTATGCGGAATACGAAATGCCGTTGTTGTGGGTCTTCCAACAGGATAACGACCCTAAACATACCAGCAAGAAAGCTCGTAAATGGTTTCAAGACAGATCCCTTCACCTAATGGATTGGCCTGCTCAGTCTCCAGACTTAAACCCGATAGAGAATCTTTGGTCTGATGTAAAAAAATATGTTTCCAATGCAAAACCAAGGAATAATCAGGAGCTCTGGGCTATCATTCAAGAATCATGGAGCAGTATTCCACGGGAAAGGTGCCAAAATTTGGTCAATTCTATGACGAGACGTTGTGCTGCTGTCATTGCTGCCAAAGGTTTTACAACCAAATATTAATACACTATATCGATGAAGAATACAAATGAATACAAATATTCCAGAACTTCGCGGTTTTTTTTCGTTTTCTTAAGTTATTTTTGAAGTAGTGCTATTTTTGTTGCCGCCTAAAATGTTCAACGTTCACATTCTTAATGTAAATATTTCAATTTCATGTTATTATCGACGACACTTGCATTGTATTTCGATAAATTAGAGCCTAAAGTAAAAATAAAAGCCTTAAACAAGTTAAATATATGAATAGTTATTAAACAAATGATCAATAAAGAAAAATGTATGTCATGGTGCTATTATTTTTGCCGCAGCTGTAGCTGCCATATAAATGATATGTCTAAGAAATAGTCTTAATAAGAAACACTTATTTGTTGTTAATGCTATCGCTGCAAAACTCCATTTTTTTTAAATGTTATATGCTTCCTTATAATTCTGCTAAGTTTGGTCCAAATCGGTTGACTGTAGCATATGGCTGCCACAGGTACAATCGGTCGAATGAATGAAATTGTGGAATGAAAATCATTTAAAATCATCGAGATGCAAGGGTATTCAAGCTTTATTAGAGCTAGAGAGGAGTGTCTCTATTTTTTATGTCATTAAGCTTTCAGAAAGGAAATTTCGGTTTTTTTTGATCGCGCAGCCAGTCAACCAAACTTACAGTAAATCGACGAGACGAAAATTTACCTTGTCTAAATATTATATATACAAATATATTCTTTACTCCATCCATGGTCATCCATGGTTTTATTACCATGGAGATCCCTTAACTGCGAATTGCGCTTATGCATTGACCCTGGCATGGTTTTTCACTTGATTGGGAGTAAATTTTGTTTGGCATTGTTACTATTTTGGATCCTCTATGGTATTTTTCGGCGATTTAATGATTTGTCAGTCACGGAAAGTGGTAAGAAACAATCTCTATGATCTTGACTGTATTTTTAATTATTGGTCATCCATGGTATTTATCGCGTTTCAGTATTGTCATTATCATTGTAATGTAGTTATGTGTGTTCATACGTAGTCTTGAAAAGAAGTTTCTTAAATATTTAGCGGTTTTATTACCATGGAGATCCCTTAGCTGCAAATTGGACTTATGCATTGATCCTGGCATGATTTTTCACATGATTGGCATTAACCTTTTTCATTATTACTATTTTTTATCCTCTTTGGTATTATTTCGCGATTTCGCGATTTTCGCTACACATTCTGTGGCTCCCAGCTTTGAACCGAGAGCTGTGGCTCCCGAGACGAGAGCTGGTTGATGGCTCACAGCTCACGAGCTGTATCTCACAGCTCAGAGCCGAGTGTTCTGGCTCACTAGCCGAGAGCCGTTTGATGGCTCCCGGCTCACGAGCTGTAGCTCACAGCTCATAGCCAAGAGCCGAGTGTCGAGAGCTGAGAGCGAGAGCTGGCTCCCGAGAGCTACGAGCAAGGAGCGATTCCGAACCCTGGTGTATTGGCGTCGCTGGCAGAGTTGTAGGTGCGAATTTTTTCAGAGTGTGAACGTGTGTGTTTGGCGTTTCTGTTTCACAATTTCCAAGAGAAATTCTATTGGAAATACTATACCTTGGCTGCTGCTGCCGGCTGCGAATGAGCAAGTTCTGGTTGAAGCGAAGCTTTCTCGACAGTCGCAAGCTGTGTGCTTTTCCATGTGTCTGTTTCTACATGATCGTCGAATCGCATTTTCTGAATCGCAACTGTGTTTGAGTGAAAGCTGTAGATGCTGTATGTGTGTGTGTGCGACACACTTGACCAAAAAGCCTCGAATCACTGTTTCTGTTGAGGATCTGCCTGGTTGCTGTGGAAATATTGCTTCTTGTTGGCTGGTCGCCGCTGCCACATGGTCACAGTAATGGCGCCGAAGAATTTTTCGCTCGAACACGCCATTTGCCGCCTCATCCGCTGCTGTCAATGTCAATGCTTCTGCGCTGTATTGCAAATACTGGGATGATAAGCGACTTGTCTACCGCTGTTTTTGTTCTTCGAGAGAAGGTTCTGCTCTTTTAAACTCCCCACTGAGCCCGTAGTAGCATCAGCTTGCTAGAGTTATTCTTCTTCGGATTTCCAGGCTAATGTTGTCGCTGTTTATCATCGTTCCTAGGTAGATAAAATCCTCTACAACCTTAAAGTTATACTCTCCCATTGTAACAGATTGTCCAATACGCGTAGACTTCTTGTCCGTGTATACTAGGTACTTCGTCTTATGTTCGTTTACCGCTAAACCCATCCACTCCATATCTCGTACACTATTTGGAATTTCGTTTTGATGTCTTAGAGGAAGTAGTTGCTATTGGCTTGGCTTACAAAACATTCTTAAGTAGCAAGTCAAAAAAGTCACATCTTTATACTCAAAATCACAAAAATGTCTTAAAATCATGATGTTTTCCCTTTATTTGGTACTATTTTTCAACTTTGTCTTGAAAACTGTAACGAATTTAGACTAATCAATGCTGGACAAAAACGTAGCTTGGACTTAAATAAACAAACGATTGGAACATACCAACTTCATTCGATTGGTCCTTCGTATAGTTACGGGCCCTTAAGCGTATAACATTGGAACCAAAACTCGAAAAATGTCAATTTTTGGTACCAATTGGCTGACACAGTCAAAAATTTCGATTGTTTTGTATTAAATCAAGAAAATAGTAAGAAAACATAACTTAAAAATTATACTTAAAAAAATTTAATTTTTTTTACTTTTTTACCTAAAATATTCGATTTTTTCCAGTTTTTATGACAGTTGTACATGCGTGTTGTACTATAACTATGTGAAAGAGTATTTAAATGAAGTTGGTTCGTTCTAAAAGTTTGTTTGTTTAGGTCTAAGTTACAACTTTGTATTATATTACTTGTCCAAATTTGTAACGGGTTTCAAGATGAAGTTGATAAACTGTAAAAAAGTGGTAAAATCTTAGTTTTTTTGAGAAACTTTTGTAATTTTGAGTACGAAGATGTAATTTTTTTGATACAAAGAAATGTTTTGTAGGCCAAGCCAAGAGCAACAGCTTTGTTGAAGACTTAAAAGCGAAATTCAAAATAGTTTACGAGATATGGAAGTCCTACTCTGAAGTTGAAAAGTTCAAAGTGCAATAAAAATAAAACGGCAGCTGATCAGACCAAACCATGACAGGGTTTTATACCCTTTCAGAATTTTTTTGTCTCGACGCGATCAAAATTCAAAAATGTGTCACAGTGTAATAAACAAAAAGATAGTAGGTTTTGATATATCTCTTATAGGTCTTTTTTAGGGTTTGTCGTGAGAGAGCGAGGCCAAAAATTGAGAGTGTATTGGTGTTTGAAAATAAAGCGCACTGAATTTGCTTCGACCTGACCGCATCAAAATCTAGCCAGCGACTGAAAGGCTTTTTGCTCTCTTCTCCCCAGCTTCGGCATGCGTTCGGCTCGTATATGTGTAAATAGCGAAATGTCTTCGAACCCCAGGGGGTACTGCTGACCATCGCTGGTCTAAAGCCACACCGATAAGGTCTAATCAGAGTGCTAATAAGCGGCTTCACAAATAATGCATGACAGAATCTCTTCTATGTGATGGGAAGAAGACTGATCCCTCGGTGGTTAGTTGCAGTTTGCACTCCTTTTTAAAAAGTGGGAAAATTACACTTGGATTCCAATCTTCGGGCATGCTTTCGTCGGACCATATTCTGCCGAGAAGTTGGTGCATGTTCCTTACCAACTCATGGAGTATGATCTATGATTCCACTGTTCGCATACACGAGAAGGGAATGGTGAAATTTCACTGAGCAGTTGGGTGGTTCAGAGGTCCGTTGTGATTGCAGCTTCTCGACATTTAAGTGTCGACGTGCGCTAGAGCGTGAGGCATGTGCCACACTGAGCCGCGTGCTAGTCGCATGTCAACTGGTTCGAAACTGATGGCAGAGCGACGAAATCTTTCACTGACTGCAAAGACGCACCCAAACTTGTGCTTTGAAGCATGTCCACTGTAGTAGATCTCCCTAGGTGCATTGGTTAATGATGTTCTCAATACGCGCCCCTGTCCAATCCATTGCATTTCCTGAAGTGCGTCCAGAGGACATTCACCAACTGTATATCAGCACCATCTCTGTTGAGGGTGCGAACATTCCAGGAGCATATCCTCAAATCGAGGTCCTTAAAACGTTGGCGTGGGTCGTCATCAGAGGGGGTCCGTATCCGAGGCATTGTTATAGAAGTTTTCATTGGGTGGGTACCAAGCCCGACGCATCAATCCTATATGCTGTACCCGGTAAGGAGGTCTTGCCGCTCACGTAAGCCAGATCCTTGCGGATGCAAAACGTTCTGTTACCAGTGGCCACCAACAAGGAACTTTGAGTCGAGGGTTCGCCAAGTTTAACCGGTTAACGCCCTCTTTAGGTCTAGAAAATCTATTTCTAATAATTTATGAACGACCACCATAGTAACTAGTGAATAGTAATCAAAAGTTTAATAATGTGCGAAAAGCGCGGGAAGCGAAGCGTACATCTTCGATTGGCGGCTCTTGATCGATGACTGATAACGATTGGTTACTTGGTTGCCAGAAGGTCGGGCTGGCAGTGCGTTGCCAGATGTATTTCCCACAATCATTAAATTTCGCCACTTTAAGCTCAAATTACTTAAAATCTCGACGTGATGGTTATATGACTAAGGTATTTAATTTCCGAGACAAATTGCCCAGTCTCTGTCTGGAAGAACAAACTGACAATCTTGATTCCGTAATGTGAATTTGCTGTGCTGGGTGATGGCAATTTTTTGTATCAATTCCAAATCTGGTCGAAAGTGTAAGCCGGAAAACAGGTCTAACTGGTTCACTAACAAGTTTACTTTTGGTTGTCTTATATATAATGGAATTCGCCATGTTTATTGGTATTTTTCTGAATCAGATTCTTTTGTATGTTAAATTGTTTTAATTTTTTATATTAATTATTAGTTAAATGGAGTTAATCTTAA